>PVLD010004661.1:75000-122461 GCA_004027595.1 Dinomys branickii
TTAATAGTAAACAAGTAGAAAATTAGTAATTAACTGACCATCTCTTTTCCAACAGGCACTATTCAAAATGTTTGATATCCATCTGATCTAAACTGCACCCTAACCACAATGTTTAAAGATGTGAAGATGAGGTGTTAACTTACTTAGCCAAGAATGTAAAGCTAGTGTGTTCCACAGTCAGGGTCTTCCAGACCTCTAAGCACTGGGTTCTTTTGTTTATTTATCTTGTATGTGTGCCCAGGATTCTGCTGATAGCTGTCATGTGGCTGAACAACCTCCAACTGCACAAATCACAAATATCTGAGCTGCTAGTTAAGGGGTCTTTGTCAACCTCAGTCTGCCAGAGTTCACTCTAGTGTCATTAAGCACAAGCTGGTCTTCAGTCTAGGGTGTTCTTACTTCTCCACTATCCTCTGCCTAGACGAAAAAGAGAAAAGAAGGATTAAAAAATAAGATAGTTGCCTCTGATAACTTTTCCACTATTCTTAGAATATACAGACACATACCCAGGAGTGAATGCACCCACAGTACACATATGGTAAGCCTTATTCCTTGATTTTGCTACTTACGATCTTTCCCCTAAATAACTAATCCAATTGCGGTAGCTCTCTCACTCCTGAGGAAGATAACTCATATGCTTTGGAATTACCTTTGTTTCCTTATCTGCAAAATGGGAATGATAACATGCACCTCGTAGAGGTGCCTTTCTCCTCTAAGCAAGAAGTGATACCATAGTTTAGCTGTTGAAACCAAAATCTTGCAATGAGCTCGGTTTTCTTTTCCTCCTCTTCCGTGAGCATGTTGACTTTATCTCCAAACTATGCCGACCGCAAGCATTTAATTTTGTGTCCAGTACTACGTCACCTGTCCAACTTGCCCTCAGGCCCGGCCTAAGCCACTGCAGTCACTCCTTCAGCATGTGTGTTTCCCCATTCCTGCCACCGCTGCCACACACTGAGCAAATCATCCTTTCAGAACAAAAGTTTGATGCGGCTCTCCTATAAAACTCTCCCATGCTTTCCCTTGTCAATAGTCTCAAACTTACCATCTCTTTGACTTCAGCTTACATTTCACTCTCCTCTTGCCACCGTGGCTTTTGTTCTTGGATCTTCCAGCTATGTTTTATTCTTCACTTATAGCCACTGGTCATTTCTGCTGCCTGGTCTCCTGTGGCTTTCTCCCCCTTAGGGTATAGGTCAGAGGTTACATAGTCATCCACTCTGTGTTCTTCCTGACCATGCAGTCTGAAGTAGCTGCCTGGTCACCTCTCATCACATTTTTGTACCAAATTTTACCCAGAAAACTTGCCATTGCCTGGTTTTTGTTTCTTGTTGCATATCGATGTAGGTATTTGTTTCCCTGGAATGAAATTCCAAAAGAGACTGTGTTGGACACATCCACTTCTGCACATTCTCTGTTGAGTACAGAGAGCCTAGCACATCTTACGTTGTCGATAAATATTTGTTCAATCAATGCTCAGTGTCATCCTTTTGCTTAGCATCCTCCAGGGATTTCAAATGCATTAGAGTATGAGGTATGATAAAAAATATGATGAAATTTTAAATTAAAAAAAATTATTACACCAAAGGCATATTCCCATTAGTGTCCCGCATAACTTTCCACCTTGCATCAAATGCACTTACCATTCTCACGACTTTCTGCAGCACTTCTGCGAATCCCCTTTCATGTTTGTCTTTAGTTGCGCTCTTCGGGCAGCCTAGAAGCCCTGAATAAATTAAAAGAGTTTACCTTTCATGATCTTGTGACTTTGGGGAAGAGCCAGAAATTGTAAGGTGCCAGATGTGGTGACTAAGGTGGGTGAGGGTACACTGTGATGTGTTTACAAACCCGCCTTTCCACGGGATGACACACAGCAGCAGCGTTCACCCTAGTGTTTAATCCCACCTTGTAAAGATGAGAGATGCGTGACATGTGTAGGATGCGTCTGCATGTTTGTGGATATGTATGATGTGGTATGTGTTTTTGTACTGTGGAACACACTAGCTTTACATTCTTGGCTAAGTAAGTTAACACCTCATCTTCACATCTGTAAACATTGTGGTTAGGGTGCAGTTTAGATCAGATGGATATCAAACATTTTGAATAGTGCCTGTAAAAATAAATAAATAAATAAATAAATAATAAAAATAACATCCTTGGGCTGGGGATATAGCTCAGTGGAATAAGCGCTTGCCTAGCAAGCGCAGGGTCCTGAGTTCAATCCCCAGTACCGCAAAAAATAAATAAATAAATAAAATTGAATAGTGCCTGTTGGAAAAGAGATGGTCAGTTAATTACTAATTTTCTACTTTTTTACTAATTTTCTACTGTTTTTGAAGCAAGGGGGAGTGGGCTGAGAATTCATGGCAATGTCTTTTACTGAGATAATTTCTAAAAATTCAAACATTCACCATATATTTCATCACCTCTTATAAAATGCAAGCTTCTTATCATGGCCTAAATGTCTTCATGTAGTATAGTCTTTTCTTCTCAAGTTGATTTCATCTTTATGTACTTTCTCTCTAGCATATTAGGTGCTAGTCTCTCTAGATTTCCTTCCTTCAAATCATCCCCGCTCCTGCCTTTTGCATGTGTTGTGTCCTCTTTCTCATACTTTCTTCCCAGTCGTTCTTTCCAGGGTTGCTGCATATCTGGATTCTTGTCATTCGCCTAAATCCAAAGGTCAGCTTTGAGAATGACCTTTCTTGATCACCCTGACTGATGTGGCCTTCCAGACTCCATGTCACATTACCTGTCTTGTGCTATACACAGCACTGATGAGTTTTGGAGCTTATATATTTATGTTCTTATTGTTTATTTCCTACACTAAAATGCAAGTTCCATAAACTCAGGGAATCCCTCCTGCCTCATTGCCACTAAGTCCCCAGTGTCTTAAAAATAATAATGTCAGTTTTCAGCTGTACAACCCTATGCCCTTTCTTTTGATTTGCTTTCAAGAGTTTGTACATTTGGCTCTTTAGCCCTGATATTGACACTGCATGGACTATCATTCAATAGCCAGTCCTAATGGGCTGTTGACAGTTTGTGAGCTTGCTCTGTTTGAGAAATAAAACCAGATATTTCTTTGAAAAATGGCATCACTGAGAACCACATGGTTTCCCCAGCCTAGCAGGGCAACATTGTGGCATTTACTGCTTGCTAGTGAAAACTGGCTGATGTTACATATTTTGGGTCTGGAAATCTCTTGAGACTCTGATGAATGTCCTGGACTCTGCTGTAAATAAGGTGAAGCAGCATAGATCACCAAATTTTGTTCATACTTCCCAGCGACTGAAGAGTAACTGAAGCTCACACAGAGGCCTTAGGTTTAGCGTGTTTGTTCTAGGATTATCTTGCACTATTGTATGACTTCACTGGCATATGCAGAGAGGTAGGTGGCCTAGCGCTGCTTCAAGGCCTACCCAGGAAAGCAATAAAACTGTACTCAGAGGGAAGTCTTGTACAAGTAGTTTCCAGGAGTTTGGGCAGAATAGAGAAAAAGGGACAACGGGGGTGGAGAAGTGAGAAGAAAAGTTTAAGAAAAGCGAAAAGTAAGAGGGCAAGAGAACAGCTAAAGGAAAAAGGTGAAAATCTGCGGGCAGATGAGCAGATTCCATCAACTGTTGCAGGTATTATTTTTGGCTCCTAGCTTTGGGTTTGACCCTCTTGGGTAGAAAAAAAAAATTTCTTTTCCTACAACGATAAGGGAGTTACAAATACCTAGAGTTCAGTTCGGATATACTGATAAATACGCATAGATGAGTGTCTACTTGGATGATATAACAGCGTGTGGCAATGAATTTATTTCTGAGGTTATGCCAAGGGATCTCTCTCTTTGCTATCCTGTCAATTTCTAGAGAAGATACTGGGATCTTTGCCCCTATCCCTGGAGCTGCAACCTTTGTCCTTCATGGAAGATGAGAATACACCCCAGCGAGCTTCTAATGAAGTTTAAAGGAGAGTCCTCAGGGTCAGAAAATACTGACATAGAGGTATACATGGTAAGATGACCATCGATATGTTAAAATAAGGTCAATCTTAGAACCGCTTTGCTAAATTTTGATAGTGACTCATATTCTTAAGATATGATGCAATGGGCTTCAGTTATCAGTTTGAAGACATGGCGTCGTTAATTCTTTCAACACGTATTTTTAAAACACCTACTATAACGAAAGTGCTGCTGAGCTATGGAAGGTCCAAAACACCACTATCCATCCCTTATCACAACTGGTAAGTTATGGAAATTGTGTGTAGAAGTTTCTCCTCACAGTCTATTTTTATAAATTTTTTGTTTATTTGCTTGTTTGAAGTACTGGAAGTTGAACCCAGGGCATTCACACTGAGCTACATCCTCAGCTCGTTTTTATTTTTTATTTTAAAAGAAGTCTTCACTAAATTGCTGAGTGCCCTGAACTGGGCTCTGAATTTGAATCCTTCTTCCTCAGCCTCCCAGACTTCTGAGATTATGCATCACCATGCCTGGATGTCAGTTTCTTCACACAAATAAGAGGAGATCCTAAATTTTATTCTATGATGCCTTTGATAGCTTCTGCTTTTGATTTCCTTTATTCTGTTAAGGTATCAAGGTAAGAGTATGAACAGCATACAATCATATGCACAGGACAGCGTAGGCAACAATGGGCCACATATACTGTAGCCATCCCACAGGCTGTATTCCCTTGTGTCAGCATAGCTGTTTCAGTGTGTGCAAGTGCTCTCTGCAACCACAGGGCCAAGCAGCCACTTCCTGATGCATTTCTCAGGTGCATGCTAGTTGATAAGGTGAGTCACCTCTGCACTTTGTCTAGTAATTCAACTTCTGGGAACCTTGGTTTCTTCACTTACAAATAGAATATTGTTAATATCAGATGTTAAATGGTTATGTATAAGTGCTGAAATACATTCAGCAAACTGTATCAATAGCTACACTTAATATTATATTAATGCATGTGCATCATCCTCATCCAAACTGGAAGGGATTCTCTTTGTCTTTCCCGTTCACATAAAATCAACTATCAAGTTTGGGTGGCTCCAACTTGAAAATGTTCCTCTTTTTTCCCATTTCAATTGTCACCTTCCTAATTCCTTTTCTAATTCCATCTTCCCTTCTTACATGATTTGGGCAAAGAGGTAATTGTTGTCCATTGGGTTGAGCAATCAGGCAACTCATCCTGAAACAAATGAATGACTTAGTCCCTCCTCAGGATCCTTGGTACCAGTGCTACTAATCAGAATCCACCCAGTCATAGCTCTCTAATAGCACCCTACTCTGACCACAGAGACACCCTGACCTTCTGAACTCTTGTCAAATTCCTTAACCCTGTCTTCTAGATCTAACTGGTCCTTTAGACCCACCTCAAAGCCTACTTAACTTCTCTTTACTTTGGTTAGGTTGCACCTTGTCTCATCTCTTATAGGATGTCTAGGGTATAATATCACTGCTATAGCATTTATTTGACACTGAAATATACTTGGGAAATACTGTAGAATAGTTGTTCAAAGCAAAAGAATTGAAATTAGATGGTTGCAGTGATTAAATTAAATTAAAATAGAACAGGGTATTGTTGTGCTTTCCTATACTCCTAATACTCTAGAGACTGAAACAAGAGGATAGAAGTTTCTAGAAGCCAGGCCAGTTTGGGCTATAGATTCCAAACCTGTCCCCAAAACAAAATAGAACTAAACAACCAAAAGAAATTCACCTTGACTAGAATGCCTAAGCACAGTAAGTGTTAAATAAATATTATCCATCCCTAGCTGGATGTGGCGGTGCACACTTGTACTTTCTGGACATGTGGGGAGGGGGGCAAGCAGAAGGCTTGGAAATTTAAGTCCAGCACGGGCAACTTTTAGGGAGGCCTTGCTTAAAAAAGAAAGTTTAAATATTTAATAAAATGTACAGAGGTAGCTCAGTGAGAAGACCCTGAGTTCAACCCCTATATTAAAAAAAAAAAACACAACCCTATTCTTGGTAATAAATTGTGCTCAATTATTTTCTTATTACAGTATTCCTAGATGACAGTGATCTTCTTGATGGTACCCTTTCCGGTGCTTTGCCCTGGCCAGTTTTATGAGAGTTGCACTCAGTACTAATTGCTCACGAAATGATTTCTTACAGGCCCTGCACTCACTTTACCCTTAAAATATAAGAGATATGCTAACTCTCATTGGCTGACTGATACATGATTCAAGAAGTTGCTTGAATGCTCAGCATTTAATTAGGGTTGATTAAGGACACTGTATAATGCAGAGTACGTGTGTGAATACAACAATTGTTATCTAGTAATATGATATTGTAATTACAATCAATACTCACTATTACGTGTGCTCCTACTAATAAGTGCCAAGTAGATTTTTCAAAACCACTTTGAAATATTTTTCTGAGTACTCTTATCTTGCCAAACTTTTGCTCAGTGATTGAGGAAAAGGAAAACAATTTATTTGCAGAGCTAAAAATCCCTAGCTAGACTGTGTTCCATTTTGCAGATTGGTTGCACTGAGGCTTTCAGAGGACCCATGCATCTCCTTCGGTTACGTTGCCATCCCAGAAGAGCAGAGGCTACACAGGAGGATATTTCTTTTCTATTCCAAAGTATGTTGGCCTTTTCCAGAGTAATTAGCCTGCTATTTTATCTTATGGGCATGGTGACTGTGTGCCAGGTTGGATGTGTGAGCCCTCCTGCCTTGCCTGCTGAAAAGATCGGAGGCAAGTCTGAGGCTCAGCTGGAGCTGTAGTTTAGGTTTTGAGCTAACAGTTTCCTACTGGTTTCCTTCCTGATTCCATTTTATTTATTGTTATTATTATTTTATTTTCAGTCAACTTATTTGAGTCCAGTATCCTTGAATGTGCTCATAGGCAAGCAATGTGAATGCAAAATGCTCACACTGTACATATTTTCTGCTAGGTTTGAGGCACAGTCCAATGGAAACACCAGGCCTTTGGAGGGAGCCACAGCTGGACTTGAATTCCAGCCTTGATACTTAATAACTGTGGATCCTGGACAAGTTCTTTAATCTTCCTAACTTTCCTCTCTGTAAAATGAAAATAATAACCTATAATTCACAGAAACATCATGGGGGATTAAATAAAATAACTTATGTAAATTACTCCGTGCATAGTAGGCACTCAATAAATGTCAGTTCACTTCTCCCAGTTAATAATGCTTATTAGAGTATATTAAAAACTAGAACCAGTCTGTGATAATGTATTTCTTTATTTATTAAGTATTTAAGCCAAATAACTAATCTCCCCCAGGGGAAGAGAAATGTTGAACTTTTTATTAAGTTCATTTGGTGAACTTATTTTCCTTTAGAGAATTTATTAATTTCTTTGTCTTAAGCTTTATTTAGTTTCATAGTCCATCATTTAATTTTCATGCCACAAAAATGATACAATTTGGTTCTTTTTTCACCATTTGGTATTTTAACTGCACTATGATAACATTGGTTCTTCTAAAAAGTACCTATTATTACCTATGCTATTTATTGGAAATCGCTCTTATAGTAACAGCTTGGTTGTGCTTGTCACTATTTCTTGCTCAAGAGCTTTTACCCTCAGCTTTCCTGTGGTCTGAGGGTTTAAAACAATCAAGTTATCAATGGCAATGTTACAGAAAAAAAAAAAAAACCCAGGGGTTGGGCATACAGATCCATGCCGTTTATGTTCTTTGGTGTTAATTTTGCAGGTTTGCATTTAAGTGGAACCACGTTTTCCTCAAGGACGCAACCTAAGTGAGCCAGCCAGGCAGAAGTGGAAACTGAGCTGGAACGACGTTACCATTGCACCTTTAAGGACTGGAGACTTGGTGTTAGCTCAGCCTCCTTCCCGGCCCACCTCTGAACTCTGATTGACAGGGCGCAGGGAAGGGAGGAGCCGAAGGAGGCCCAGGAGGAGGTGCGGGGAGGGAAGTAGGGGGAGGAGGACGCCGTCTTTTCTCTGCTGGCCAATCAGAGGAAGGGGCGTGGCTCCAGGAGCCCTCCTCCCTCCTTCTCTCCCCCGCCTCCCTGCTTCCCCGCCCCCTCCCCTTCCCTCTTTCCTCTGCCCCCTCCCCTCCCCTCCTTCTCGTCCTCCTCCTCCTCCTTCTTCTCCTCCTCCTCCTCCTCTCAGGCTGTGGTTTTTCTGTATATGTTTCTGGAGTCCTGAGCCTGAGCTAAACAAAAGCAGGAGGCTGACGGGGCTGCTGGAGTTTGCAGAGACACGAAGGAGGAGAGAGCCTGGGCTTTGCCTGCCGCCGCTGCTGGGGGAGATCTGGCTTTTGCAACAGCCCACCCCCTTTGAGATCACTCTGGCCCGGAGTGGGGGTGGGGGGCAGCGGGGGGTGGGGGGGAAAGTTTGCATTGCAATCCCCCTGCCTTCCTCTCCTTTCTCCCGATCAATGCATATTTGCAAAAGGATTAAGCCACAGATTTAAGCGCCGGGAGCCCATTTCTGCCTTGTAAAGGAGATCGGACTGAAAAACCAAAAGCCAGCTCTGATTTCTTTTCGCCAAGTGGGAAGGTGGTTTATTTTTCTTGCTTTTTGGAGTCAACACCCTTCCCCACCAGCCCTCATCCCCACCCTCACCCCGCAACCCCTTCACGCCCCCTCCCCCTCCCCGCTCCCCACCCTCCCACCATCCTCTAAAGAGGCAAAGGGAATTTTTTTCTTCTTCTTCTTTTGGTCCTCTTTTTTTTTCCCCTTCCCTGTTTATCCTGAAAAGGATTTGAAGACAGCTTGAAGGATAAAAAGCCTGGTGCTTCCCAGGAGCCGAGCCGAGGAGCAGAAGAGGAAGAGCCGAGGGCTGCCGTAGCCTTTGGAGATGGACGAGCAGCCCAGGCTGATGCATTCCCACGCTGGGGTCGGGATGGCCGGACACCCTGGCCTGTCCCAGCACTTGCAGGATGGGGCCGGAGGGACCGAGGGGGAGGGCGGGAGGAAGCAGGACATTGGAGACATTTTACAGCAAATTATGACCATCACAGACCAGAGTTTGGATGAGGCGCAGGCCAGGTGAGATGGAGGCTTTTCTTTTCCTTTCTTGGGTTTTTTGTTTTGTTTTGTTTTTTTCACTCTCGGAGGGGGAAACAATGGGAACTGAATCACTACGGCGCTTTCTTTTAAAATGTTGTTTCTTTGCCCATTTTTGACAAGCAACTACACGGCGGAGGAGTAAAATTTGAAGAAGCGTTGTTATCGAAAGTGTAATTGCCCAGGCTGTGCTGTGGCTGTGTACATATTGTGCGTGCCTGTGTCTGTGCGTGTGTGTGAGTATAGAGGTATTCATATAGATCCACACAAACACTCAGGCACGCCGAAAATACTGCCAACTGATCCAAAAGCGGCCCTCGGCACTTTTTACTGCTTTAAAAAAGTGTAAGAGAGAGCAGAATTGTCAAGTTCAGAGTAGCATTCCATGCCTTCTGGTTGAAGAGCTTCCTAACGTTACCAAATAAAATGTCCCAAGAACTCTTTATTTGCATATTCAGCTGGCTCTTTAGCTAATTCGGCGAGTTTGATTTTCTTTCTTGTCTTATCCTCCAAAATTATGATCCTTTTTCCTTTCTCACCCCACCAAATCCAAAACACGTCAACAACAACAACAACCACAAAAACAGGCTATTTCTTTGTCATAGTTGTCAGCATTCAGAAAAATATTTTGCACTCACTTAATTCTGTTTTTAGCAAAAGCTAATGGCCAAAAAGCAAAGATAATTTTGCTCTTGGGCATATTTGCTAGTTTCAAGGGACTCAGGTTTTTAGTTTAACTTTATTGTCTCTTAATTTGAATCGGGTTGCTAGTCCTCTGTGACACAGACAGCTAGGTATGGTCCTTTTAAAAAAGAACAGGGGGACAAAAAACCAACCATGCTGCTTCCCCATGCTTCTTTCCCCACCACTTAGAATGCAACTAAAGAGAAAGGAAAGCTTGTGTGGATTTTATGTATTTGAATACTACAGGACACGAAGATGTCTCTTAAAGAAACATCATGAAGAGACTAGCTTCCCAACTTAATCCACCACCAGGTATATGTTCTGAACTCTAGGATTTTATAGAAAATTCTCTTTCAAAATAAAACACAGATTTAAGTGGCAAACCACTTGCAGCAAGCCCAAGGCCGAACTTGAAGAATTTTAAAAATCTAATGACCACATATGTCTCTCCAATTACTCAACTTTGTTGAATCTTTGAAGTATTTTTTATAATTTGAAACTCTTTTAAACATATGCACAGAATTACTTCAAGTGACTTAGGTACACAGAGAAGAGAAGCTGTGTAATTTTTTCTAAGGGAAGTAGAAATTTGAGTTGGGGAAATTAAGAGGAAATATCTAAAAGCGTGGATGTTGTGAATCACACTCTATTTTAGCTGCCAGCACATGCAACATGTAAACTCAAAAGTACTAGGGTTTACGGGTGCTCCGAAACTTGCAAATGTTAAAAGACTAGAACTAAAATACTAAATTTTTTAAATAGGGGAAAGGTTTTTAAAATTAATTGGTACTCTTTTTGAATTTTACTCTCTGATGAAAAGCTAGTAAGTATAGTAAATGGACAATTTCCCACTGGCAATGCTGTTTTGAAGTGGAACTGATTTCTCTATTATATTGTTCCAGAAAAATACACTCAGACATACCAATAAACCGGCTTGAAGGCAAGTTTGTGAACTGGAAGGAATCAGGAAGAATAGATACTCAGGACTTTTCTGATGTTTGGTCTCTCTCCTTTTTTAGTGTAACTGAGGACTGGCTTGGCTCAGCCGGTCCCCCCTTCAGTGGCCTAGAGGCTGAGGGCTCAGATACAATTTTGGGACAGGGAAATTTCCAGTTCTCCCTCTATAATTCCATTTGTGAAACTGTAGAGATGCAATATTTCTCTGTAACTGTGTGGGAATTTTTGTTTGCGTTTGGGCCTAGGTGTAAGAATACAATTAGTGAAAACTGTTTTAAAAGAGGAAGGCAAGATAAGATCTTTAAGAATAAAGTCTTTCATCTTTTTTTCCCTACTCTAGGAGAAAGGTGACTAAATTGGCTACTATATTTTCTTTTTGGTTAAACAATGTAACTACTTTAGCAATACTATGTTCTTTTTTCCTTTTTCTAGTCACATCTTTATAAATGTGTATTTGTTGATTCAAAGGTAACAGTTACTGTTTTAAATACAGTCTACCATGTTCATGTGATAGTCTTGAATTTTGAGTTTATTACTCCCCGTTGTACAGTAGATAAAGCATTCTTGTAATCTTGGTTGTACATGACAATGTATTTCTATTTTTTTTAAACTTTCAAAAGGATCAAAAAAGAATTGCATTGGTTTTGGGTGCTAGGGCTTTTCATTTGTCTTCACGTTAATTTCAGTTAGTAAACAAAATTCCCTTAACTAATAGCTGATATGATCAGTATTTTATTTCCCAAACAGTATCATTCTCTTAAGAGATTCCATAATAAAGTAGAAGGAAAGGTATTGTTTGGTTCCTCAAGTGCATTTTACATACAAACACACAGACACCAGAACCAGGTAAATCACTAATCTAAAAGGCACAATTGTATTTATTTTTTCCCCAATGGGTGCAAGGTCTTAATTGTAAATAATTGAATTTCAACACCTGCAAATAAGCGGTGTGTGCACAAGAGGCATAATGTGAACACAGAGAAATGAATTTATTCCCCATATGGGTATGTTTGCCCCCTGGCAATGCATTTCCATACTCTTTAACTTGGGGACTGAAATTTTATAAATTGACAGTTCTACTCAGAAGACCTTTCAAGCATCTTGTGTTTATGAGAATACAGGGGCATCTGCGGAATGAATTCGAACACATGGATGAATTAAATTTGAAAACACACACACACACACACACACACACACACACACACACATACATATTCCGGCTGAGAGGCAGACAGCTACTAGGCTGTGGTCATTGCATAGATTATACACAACTGCCTTTGGCTTTGCTGTATTCCTTGTCCTGTATAAGATTATTGGTTTAAGAATTCCACTTTGATTAAAGTATTATATTTTTTAGAAAAGCTCTCCCTAAATGGGCATAATTTAGGTTAGTTCTGTTCTGTACTTAAATCCCTACTCTCTCACTGCTAATTAACATTATTTCTTTCTCTGTGGTGGGACTTTGTATATTAAATCATAAAAACAATTGAAGCATGCCGTAGACTTATGCTCCATCTGTAATTTTGCCTAAATGTTCAGATTTTACCCCTTTGTATTATCAGTCATTCAATCTGGAGGATCCACCTAAGCTATCACGTTGTTTTTTCTTACAGAAAACACGCTCTGAACTGCCACAGAATGAAGCCTGCCTTGTTTAATGTGTTGTGTGAAATCAAAGAAAAAACAGGTAGGAATGAGATTCCAACCTTTTGACATTTTCTTTAGCCAACTGAATCCTTCAGCAGCAATCACAGACCTCTTATTTAAATATAAAAATTCAGAACAGAAGTGTAGTCCTGGTTGTCCATACATGTCTAATAGGATGTCCTAGTCCTGCTTTAAAAGAAAGTCCTTTTTTAAAAGAAAGCATCAAGTTTCTTTGGCCGTTATTTTCAAGCATTATAGATTTTTTTCCTTAACACTATTTTCAGTCTTTTTTGAAACTAGAGTTAAGATGTAGGTTCTGGAGGGAATTTGTGGAATGGTGTGTCTTTGTGGAAAAATATGAAAGTAAAAGTCTCTTTCCCATATATATTTTGGAATATATTTTGGTCCATGATTAAAATCCTAGTTTTTTGGTGTTGTATAGAGGAATCTAAAGTGTCTAAGTTTCTTTTTCCTTCTCCCTTGCTCTTTCTCCTATTTGCGCAGCAGACTAGAGGTTCTTAAAAGAGACTGTCGTCAAATACCTTTGTGGGAAGTACTCTACATTAGGTGATCTGTATTTGAATGGCCTGTGATTTCAGAGCAAGGAGAATGGGTGGGTTTAGAAGAGTGTCCTACCTTGCGATCACTCACTCTCTTGTTTCTCTACTTTCTAAACCTTGTATCATGGACTAACACACTTATAACACATCCCAGGAGGGCATTTAAATTTTAAAGCAACAATTAAAAAATAGCAGTCATCAATCAGAGGTGTTCTTAAACAACAGATGCTCAGGGAAGGACATTTAGCAACCTCCTCTTGTTTGTTTATTGTAATCCTTAATTTTCCAAAGTGGGTAAATCTCACCCTGGGAAGAAGAAAGAGTTGAGGAGGAGGCAATCTGAAAGCGGGCCATGAAGATGAGGGACGGGGGTGGGGGTGGGGGGGGGGTGCAGAAAATGGGAGCTTCTGCTGGGTTCTGACTTTCCTGCTCGCTGTGAAGCCCAGTGCGAAGTACCTGACGTCTCATTTATTTATTTGTTTATTTACTTATTTATTTATTTCAACAAGGAGTGTGACAGTCAGTAATTCATATCTAAACCATATAAGCAAGGGCATGACATGAATGAAAGTGGCAATAAATATGATTACATGCCCGGCTGATATACATTGATAGTTATACCTAAAATAGGAAAAGGGGGACATTGAAGATAGCTTTCTCTTTTTAAACTCTCTGTGCTATGCCTTTAAAAAAATAAATAGTTTCAAGGTGTGACTGTTGATTGAATATGTAATTACTTGGGTCTTCAAATGTATATAAAATTAGTAAGCAAGTCCTTTGTTGTCTGTTATTGGTGTTGTGCATAATATCCTAGACAAAGCCCCTGAAAAGTGATGTTCAGACCTTTGAATCTTCCCCGTTGCTTTGCCAAAGCCTAACCTTATTGCCAACCCGATAATTGCATTATTTTAGCTGTGAGACACCTTTTAAGACATTTGTGGACTGTGTGTACAAATATCAGAAGAGCTTTTTTTTTTAGTTTGTCAGACTTTCTAGGTTTTTTTTTTTTTTCTGTTAGCCTAGGATAAGAAAACTTAAGTGTGTGTTTATTTTTTCTTTTCTTTTCTTCTTTCTCTTTTTCTTCTTTGGTCTCTGATGTTCATTTATTTTGCATACTTGCTTGAATTTGTCAAAATTTGTTTCTAATTGCCTATGCATCTCCTGGTCTTCGTTCATAAAATGTAAGGTCCAGATGTAAAAGGATATTTAATAATACAGAACGCGGAGTTTTATTTTTGAAGATGTTTTATTCAATTTTTATTAAAATGAAGACAGCAAGGGTGCTAAATGTACATTGTGGCCAAAGTGTTTAATTCTAGTTTCCGAATTAAAACCTACTAAGGCAGTAGGTCAAAGTGGGTGGGTGTAAAAGAGAACCGGGTCAGGTGTTCCTTAGAGTTTGCTGCCTGTTAATACGGGCAAAAGTCTGGTGACAGCGAAACTTGTGTTGGGCAAATATTGTTCTAAATGTGTGGTTTTCTAGTTGGAATAAATATTGTGCTTTTTGAAAAAATTTTGTGAGCACATTGAATGTGTGGAGACTTTCTCAATATCTACAACAAACTTTGTGTGTCATCTCTAGAATTATATATTTTTCAAATATAGTTCATGAAAAATGTAAATAGAATGTGTAAGTGTCATTGTCTCCTGTGTTGAGGGAGAAACACACAGTTTTGGACCAAGATAACCCCTTTGGGTAAAAGTTTTAAAAATATACCTCCTTCTTATGCTTCTACTTGAGCGTGAGAAGGAAGAAATCAGAAGTCAACTGTGGTATGTTGAAAAGAACACTTTGATTATAAAACACAATAACTTTGCCACTCAGAATCTGTGGCACCTTCATAGTTGGTACCAACATACCTTCCATATGATGGATATGGCATTGGAGTAATATAAAGTGTCTGTAAAGTTGGACAAGCATATGGGGTGTTTCTTTATTCTTTTTTTCTTCCCTCTTGATACAGAGCTAGTGAAAAGATCTCTTAAATGGTCAGTTCACAAATATTCCCTTATTGTTTGGGGATATTTCCTGTTGTTGCTCTCTATCTCTGAGGCTGTAGAGAGCGTTCTAAAGCAGCTGTTTGAAGCACTGTAGACAGCCCTTGACTTTGGGTGGCCTTTGTTTGTGTTCTAAGGTGATGTCCACACTTTTGCTCACCTAGGAAGAGCTCTGGAGAGGACCTTGGTAATTGGATTCTTTCAACTGCTTTTGCTTTCTGGTTTTTATTCATGATTTTAGTTAAAGGACTCAAAACTAAACAGGAAAGCTATCTCAGTTGCCTCATCGACCTTTTGTAGCTTTAAAACACACACGCATGTGCATAATACCCAAAGTAGGCAGTACATCTGAATTACAGTTGATTGATGGGTATTTAAGTCAGAAATTGTAGTCGGAATATTAAAAATAAAGAAAAAGAAACCATGTGTGCTTGCGTCAGCATGTGACAAGTTATTGTTTTGATAATTTTTGCTTTTTAAAAGTGAACAAGGAGATAGAAGAACACCAGAAAAATGCTCAGGTAGGAAGTTTTAGTCAACAGCAAGAAAAATCTGTTTAACGTAGAGCAATGTATACTTCAGATGTGGTTTTTATCTGCACGCTCAGTCTGGGAACATAGACACTTTAGTATAATAGTTTGAATCATTTATTTTCTCTTTCTTTCTTTCTTTTCTTCCTTCCTTCCTTCCTTCCTTCCTTCCTTCCTTCCTTCCTTCCTTCCTTCCTTCTCTCCCTCCCTCCCTCCCTCCTTTCCTTTCTCCTTTTCTTTCTTCCTTACTTTTTAAACCATTTCTTGTCTTCTGACCTCTTAGCAATAGGCTAACAGGCACCTTGCATCTGTGTATATGTGATGGCCACTGAGATTCATGGGGTAGAAGAAAAAGGAAAAAGTCAAAAATTGCATTTCTGACAAAGATTCAATATATTTTAAAGTATTTCTCGATTTTTTTTTTTGTTCTATGTCAAAATCATGCAGCTTGAAACTCAGAAAAAGATTTTAAAAATTAGGTGCCATTTACTAAGGAGAATATTTATAGATAACAATGAATAGTTGCAATTGTTGTGAGTAGTTTTTAATTTTAGAATGTGATAGCTATATATGGCACCGTTCAGCCAATTTTCCTCTGCACGTCATCTGCCCTGAAGTTAAATCAAATCATTGGAGGAGGTTAAAAATTACTTTCTGCTTCCTTAACACCCTTTTGTTCTCTCTCCTTTTCTCACTGTGTTCAATTAGCAGCCCCATCACGGAACTGTAGGTTATATTTTGAAGTCTACTACTGTATTTCTTTTTGACACCCCCCCTTGTTATACCTGTGTGCCCCTCCCTTTCATCCAGCAGCTACATTATGGGGCTTCTACTCTCCTTTCTTTTAAGGCACTAGAGAATAATTTTTGTGTTTGTGTGTCTAAGTTTATTTATATATGTATATATATGGGTTGTGGGACCACCCTGGAAGAAAGCTGTGTATTACAGGGATCTTATTCTGATGACATGAATCCTGAAGCACAACAAGACTGAAATAACTTCGGACAGTTTAGGACAGCTTCCAATTCTATTCCTTCTGCAGTGGAAGCAGGAGTGATTTTGTTTTAGTAAAAGCTCATCCATAGCAGGCAAATGCAAAAAGTTTTCTTGCTGATAGACAAATTCAAGAATTTGGTCCTTGTTGTTGATTTTTGCCCCTTTCCTTTTTGTTTTTATTTTTCTTCTTCTTTCTTATGGACGGTACCCAGGAGAGGAAAGAGGGTCTCATGAGGGGAAGGTACAAGAGATCTCCAGCCTTCAGGCAGGGCGGTAAAGCAGAGCGCTGGGCTTAGGTCCTGTTACCTAGGACACCACAGACAGATACAAGGTGCAGACTACCTCGTAGGCACCCTCAGCACACCAAGGAGGTTGCGTGGTGCCACGCCCTGTGCCCCTCTCCGGAAACCCGCTTCCTCCGCTTGAGAAGTGGACAGAACGGAGCACAGCGGGCCGTTTGGGCGCAGCTCCCAAAAGATCTTTGGAAACGCGGGGTCGGTGTCGTTTGTTCTAACCACAGGGGTGGCTGTGAAGCTTGCCTGTGACAGCGGTTAAGCTTTCGCTGAGACTGGAAGGGGCTCTGCGAGAGGGGAGCCGCAGTGGGAGCCGGGACGGGGGCGTGAGCTCCCGGGCTGTGCCTGGGGGGCGGGGCGTCACCTGCCTGCGAGCGTTGGGCTCCTGGCCCGGGCGGCCGCTTCACCTGCTCTCGCGCTGTGTCCTGTTGACACCAGGAACTTGAACAAAAATGTCCCCAAGCAAGCAAACAAACCAAAGCCCAGACACTGAGCAGGCATAAATAGGGCGGTATCTTCATTTTTATTTTAAAGCGTAACTGTGACTTCTTTTGAGGTAGTTTACATATCTGGTGTAGGAAAGCTGATCTTTAATTTTGGTTTCAGATTTTCTTTAGAGGGAAGCTGTTAAGTTTCAACTAGGACTTGGTGAGGTAGATGTAAATATGCATTGATTACTTTCCCTTCTCTTTCCCCCTCCGTCCTCCCTCCCTCCCTCCTTCCCTCCCTCCCTCCCTCTCTTCCTTTTTTCTGTCTTTCACCCCTCCCTCCCTTCCTCCCTTTCTTTCTTCCTTAAATTCACGCAAACCACCATGTGTTAGAGGCAGTGGCCGTGGTCTAAGCTCCAAAGGCAGATCTCACCGATTTTCATAGCATCTGGACAAGCGCTCTTCTCATTTGTGCTTCTGTATGAACCTGGGCTAGGAGAACATAACAGTTCTTGCGCCTTACCTGAGATAGCTTTAAGAGAAGCAGTAATTAATGAATAAAGTAAATGGGGGAATTAATGATTTGTTTTAAAAGTACTTTGATCTCCCTGGCTATATAAATAAAATATGCTGTATTTTCCATAATAAATTGTCCCTAAACTCATATTTACTCCATTTCACTGTCGTCATATTAACTCAGGCCAAAGGACCATACATGTGCCGGCCTGATTAAGGGGTGGGGTAGTCTGTTTTCTTTCATGAGGGAAACTCTCTGCAGCTTCGCCCCATCTGCGTCTTAGAGATGCAGCTTTTCAGAACTTGGCAGAGTGATTCCCAGGGGAAAAAAAGTATAGGCATAGATTGTCACAAGATTATAGAACTTGTCTCCTACCGTGGCCGAATAAGGTCACTCGTGACTTACCAGAAGGCTTTCTGAATTCTGACAGTTCTTTCAATCCCACAGTTATTAATGGCAGTCAAGACTGCGATGGCTGGCCGGGAATGGTAGCACACCCCTGTAACCTTGGCACTTTGAGAGGCTGAGGTAGGAGAACTACAGGTTCGAGCCCAGCCTGGACATCTTAGCGGCTTAGTGAGACTGTGCCTCGTAATAAAATCAGGGCTGGAGAGATAGCCCAGTGGGAAGACCCTGGGTTTGGAAAAAATTGCATTGCTGAGAAAACTCATCCTTTTTAGGGTTATCCTGTACTCCCACCTCATCTTCTCTGAAAGTTTTATTGTGAAGAGGATAGTGGGTATGCCACCCCTCATGCTGACCTACCGCTAAGAAGTGCTAAGACTAAAAACAAATTGCTTACATCATTTTAGAAGACACAACACTTAAGTTAAGGACTTGCTCTTGAAAGCCAGATTCCCTAGATTTCTAATCCAGATCTGCTACATCTCAGCTGTGTGGCTTTATTCAAGTTACTAAACCTCTCTGTGCTTCATTCTCCTTGTTTGTGAAATGGGAGTCATAGTGATCCCTATCTTAAAGAGTTGTTGTGAGGAGTAAATGAGGTAATGTATGTAAATTACAGTGCCTGACACAAACACTCAAGGACTGTTAGCTTTTATTATTTCTGTCCTTGTTTTCTTACATGAAAAAGAAGCGTACGCCAGATGGTCCCCAAAGATTGAGCTGGTTCCAAGAGTCTGGGATTCTATGACGAAAAGAGACAAAACTTGCTGAATTTAAGATTTGCTTTCTTTTGTTTCTCTGGCTATTCTCTTCGAGTGAGAATAACTGTCTCTGGCCAGAAGGCTGGGGCTGGGGTGAGGAAGGGAGGAGCGAGGATTGGTAAAGGGTTTTAGTCCTCTACAAACAGGATGGCGACCACCTAAACAGAGTCATGTATTCGGGCTGGCATTTTCTTCGCATCAGCAACTGCCGACATTGTGTAATTACAGTTAAATATTTTCTCTCTGAGAGCACAGAGGCCCAGCCCTCCACTCTGCAGGGTTTCAAAGCAGGACGGGTAGCATAAAGTCAATTCAGGGCAATCTGACCTTTTCCGCCTTCCTAATCTGTTCCATATTTAGGAACAATTTTATCTTTGCATAAGGAGAAGCTTGATACACAGCAGATTTTTTAAAGACCTTTCTTTAGGTATAGTTTTTACATCATGAACTGCGTCCATTTAAAAAGTACAGTTTTACCGGGCATGGTAGGTAGCACGTGCCTGTAATCCCAACCCGCAGAGGCTGAAGGAAGAAGATCACAAATTGGAGCCCAGCCCGAGCAACTTGGCAATTTAGTGAGACTTGTTTCAAAACAAGGGCATAGAAAAGGGCTGGGGATGTAGCTCAGTGTGATGGCTCTGGGCTCAATCCCCAGTAGCCTGTCCACAAAAAAGAAAGTAAAAACTACCATTCAGTGCACTGTACTCCAGTGAAAAAGTTCTGTATGCATCGCCACAGTCCAGTGGTAGAACACTATTATATCCCCCTCCCCACTTTAAACCTAGTACTGGTTACCAGTCACCAGTCTGTCCATATTTCCCTCACCTCCTTGCCTTGCCTCTGGTAATCACTGGTGCATCCTCTATCTCAGTGAATTTTTGCCTATTTTGGATACATCACATAAATAGAATCATATCATATGTGGTGTTTTTGACAAGGTTCTTCTATTTAGCGTGTTTTCAAGGCTTACCCATGCTCTCAGCAGCATATGACAACACTTCTTAACTTTTCATGTCCACATAATATTCCATTGTATGGGTGTACCACATTGTGTTTATCCATTTATTAGTTGACGGACATGTAGATTGTTTTAAGTTTGGGGCTGCTGTAAATTGTGCTGCTGGGCATATGTGTGTGCAGGTTTTTGTGCATGGAAATGTTTTCTCTGGATATAAGAGTGGCATGGATGGGTCCCAAAGTAATTCTGTTTAGACTGTGAGGAGCTGTCAAGCTGTTTTGCAGATTGGCTGCGGCAGCTTCATTCTTTAATGGTTTTCTTGAGGCGTAATTAATATATAAAACAGCAAATGAAAACTGGGTACAGTGTACACAGTGTGTACAATTGGGTGAGTGTGATGGGTATATTTTTCAGTCATATTATAAATGACAATAAGTTTTATCTTCAACGATCCTGGTAGCCAATATTCCGTCTTTGCTATCTCTTTCTCTAGGTACCTCTCTTTTTCAAGTCAAGAACTTGGCTGCTTTTTCTTTTTTTCTGCTGTTCCTTTGCCAGTATTTACTCTGAAGAGAAATATTTTGAAGCTTATTTTTTTGGACTTGAAGTATGCATGATCAGAGTTCTTGTGAAACTTCTCCCAGAACAATTTACATTATAATGAGGAAGAACAAGCCAAAGGGATGGATCTCTGAAACTAGAATTTCAGGAGTCCAGTTCTTAGAGAGAAAGACACTTTTGAAAAAGAAATGGGGAGGGTTCTGAAAAGCAATTTCATATGCCTAAGCATGGACTTTGAGTTGAACCAACTCAGGTCACCTCTTAAAGCTGTTATGTAGCAGGAGGTATTGGATTTAACAGGATATTTGTATTCTTATCAGTACAATGACAATAATTATACCTCTTAGGTAGGGTTGCTTCGAAGACTAAACAAGATAGTATAAAGTACACAATTCAGTGAGCATGGTCCATTCGTGGCAGCTACTATGTTGGCTACTTCTCTCGTCAGCCTGCCCCTACCTCTTCCGGGTGGATTGCATACTGGCCATGCCCAGGAGCTCTGAGAACCATGCAAAAGCTTGCCAGCCCTGCTCTTAGGTGAAGTCCTTGTCTATATGACAGAAAACTTAAATCTTGGCAAAACTCAGCAAAAGGCACCTCAAGGCTCCCACACACTCCTCCCCCAGCCTCAGGGTTCTGTGAAGACCTTTCATAGAACAGTGGTGCTCCGTGAGCACAGACATCATTTCCAAATGCAATGATTTCACTTTTCTCCTACCTCCACTTAAAGGAAAAGAAAGGTAGAAAGAAGCATGTAGAATTAATTTTCACTATAGACCTTAGTTAAGCCAAATAAAGCTGAGGAGTTCAACATGTAATGTGCATACACTTTTCAAATGAGATAGTTGGCATTCTTTTTGCGTGAAGGTTTGCGAGTGCAGTGTGTCTGCGCGCACATCACGTGTTGATTCGGACGCTGTATTGCAAGCGCTCCATGAGCTCCAACTGCTCCAATCTCCACCTTAATGCACAGCACAGCGACCGAATGGTGACACTGGCACAAATCTTTGGTTTGTGCCTCTTCTGGCACCCTTTGTACACTCTCAGGAAGACACAGGATTGTTCCCTACTCAAACATGATCTGGTAGATCTATACCAGTGCAAATTGGTTCCTGATGAGTGGCCGTGCTCCAGAATAACGCCTCTCAGAGGCATCTCATTCTGGCAGAGACCTTTCACGATACTCTTCTGAGATCGCCACTGGGAGCCAGGATGGAGTGGTTTCCCTCTGTTGCCTTCTCTGTGCCTTTTATTTCTTTCTCACCGTAATTCCTCATTGAATGCTTTGTTTCTTTCGCCTTAACAAAGGCTGAAATAGTCCCTAAAATAGACTGAGTGGGCTGAAGCAGCACTTTGTTTTCTTCAGGTAAAATACAGCGGGGCAAGAACAGAGAAATTCATGGCGAGACAGAAGTTTGGAGCTCAGCGCCTGATACCTGAGGCCGACAGCTTCCACACCTGGTGTTTGGAGAACACCATTTAGCCTCTTGATCTCAGGTTCCCATGTCCCCAGGATAGGGGACTCCAGAGAGCCACTGAGCTGATGCCACATTCTGTGGGACATGAGCCCCAGCATGACTGCCTGCCAAGGCTTAGGTTCATAAGAGGGAAGGCAGGTTGAGCGTTTATAAAAGAAAATTCTTTTTCATTGTTATGGCAGTTCTAATTAATCCTATGAATCCCTACATCTCTTCACGACAGCCACATAAAACTGGTTATGGTGATGCTAAAGATACTTCCATCAATCAAGTTGAATTAGAGAGGCAAACTGGGAGAGAAAATATTAGTGGAATTTGAAAAATGTTTATTATTGAAGCATCTCGCATCTCACCTACAAGGCCAGTTAAAGGCCAGTTTTAGTTTAATCCGCCTTGTTCACTTTACCACTGAATACAAATAACTTTTCTCTGTATTTATAGCAATCAGATCATAGACTGGAGATCTGTAGCATATACAAAGGTGCATGATTACATGAAGTGCCATACACCTTTTAAATTCATATGGTGGAACAGGAAGTTAGGCTGCTTAGGGTTTAGTTTTCACCTTGCAACCCCGCAGAGTTAGCTGAAACTGAAATAATTTGTTTCTACCTCCTTGTCAGGGTGGCTTCTGAAAACTTAAAAGGAAGATATTCAGGAAAACGCTTGATTTTCCCTAAGAAAGTGCTCAGGAAGTGTGAGAGAAGACACTTGCCTTTTTGTTGTTGTTTGTTTTGAGATGGGGTCTCACTGTGCAGCTCAGGATAGCTTCGAGCTTGCCACATACCTCAGGTGGCCAGGAACTCACCTTTCACCCCCCTCAGCTTCAGGAGTGCTGAGATTACTGGCATACGCCACCAAGCCTTGCTTAATTGTCTTGCTTTGAGACTAGGTGAATCTGCTGGTAGTTCAAAAGGAATGAATTTACCTAATGGTCTCCTGGTAGAGGAGAGAGATTGAGAGAGACAGAGAGAGAGAGAGAAAGAAAGAGACCACCACCAAGGACTTCAGGTGATTTGGGATCTTAAGTGTGGTCATAATCAGAGAATCCTTGTAGTTACCATTATTAATAGAACTGAAACTTTGCATTTATCTTTTGTCCCTAACAAAGAAAGTCTCTCTCAGACTCTAATGATCAGCCCAGCCTACATCCATTCAGAAAGGCACTCCGTGGATGTGAGAGTGGAGATGTTAATTCCGCTCTACACAATTTGCATGCAGGGGCTCCAGGGCCCAGAGCACCCTGCTTACATTAATAAACATTTAAAAACAAAGAGCGGGCATCACACGCACTGCCCTCCTTTGTGTGGACCGCTTACCGGGGTTCCTGTAATCTCTCACCCCAAGCGAGGGAAACGTCTGGGCGGGGGTGGGTGGCGGGGTGGGGAGCTGCTCCCTACACCGAGTATAAAGGCCTGAGAAGTAACCGCATCGTGTGAGGAATAAATTAAACCAGTTCCATCCTGAGGCCAATTAAAGGGGTACAGGGGAGGAGCGGGAGAGAAAGGACAAAACCCAACATCAACAGCACGGCCCAGAGAGGACAGCGCGTCTGCTGGGCCGGGTAGAACACTGGAATCGGAGTTGTCTAGCAGGCATTTAAAGGGCCTGCGTCGCAAAATAAAACTTTCCAAAGAGAAAACAGCGGAGAACCCTGGTGGCGAGGCAAACGGCCGTGTGCAAGAGGAGCGGGCCCTTCAGGGGGAATAATGCTGGGAGCCAGGCCCGGTCTTGGTGCCAGCGCCCGCACAGTTGGCGCTGCAGTGGAGGCGGGAGACCAGGGAGGCTGCGGGGCCGGGTGTAAATCTGCCGAGGGCCGGGTGGGCCGGATGCTCGCGGGCGCCCGGCCTCTGCTCCGTCTGCGCTGCCCCGCGCTCCGCAGCCGGCGTGGCCTCCGGTCCCTGCGCAGGCCCGCGTCTGAGCCAGGTCCCGGGCTCGTCGCTTGTGTGCGTCCTCGTCATTTCCCTTGGCAGTCTGGGGTGCGCTGGTCCCCACGGACGTGCTGTCCCTGGCCGAGGCCCGACGTCCCCGCGCTCCACAGCGTTCCCACTGACCTCCCTCGCTCCTCTCCCAGGGTGATTAGAGAGCACCGCCGCCGGCCCCCCGGGGGGACAACACCCTCGCGGGAGCCCTGCTTCTTCTATTAGCAGCCTCTCACTCGGAGGCTTGGACTCTCCATGGCAGCGGGGGAGTCTCCTAGGCAGGGCCCTGCTGGAGATCTGTCCTCTGAAGCAGGGCCCAGGTCTGTCCGGGCGGCCCGCCCCGCAGAGACGCGGTGTTATTTTCCCTATGCAAAATGCCCGAGCTGTGCAGACCTCGCTGGAGGTGGTTCTGCATGCAAAAGTGAAATTCAAGAGGCTGAGCAGAAGCGTGTGCATGTGCGTGTGCGTGTGCGTGTGCGTGTGTGTGTGCTCGCATTCACACGCACGCAGGTTAATTTTGCAGCTCCTTTCTTAGTTGGCCCGGTGTTGGTGTTGTTTCAGTTCTGTTCAATAAATCTGCCAGTTGTTGCTTTGGGTACTACAATAGATTCAATAATCAGATCTGAAGTTTCTGCGGACACCCTCACGTCGTCTCTGTCCCAGTGCTTATACAGACTGCGTCATCTTCGCCTGGGGAGATTTTTAATCCAAAGAACCTTGATGTACTTTAAACAGTTTTGACATTTGTTTTAACTAGGCTTGGCCTGATTTCTGGAACACTGCAGGTTAGGGCCTTCTAACACACCTAGTGTCTAACGTGGCGGCTGGCCTTGTTTTTGAGGAATGTATATAGGGACCTCAAGCAGCCTGATTTCTGCGTGTTTAGAATGTGGAGCCTTGACTCTGGTGGTTGCCCCCTCCTCCACCATTGCGACCTCGAGTCCAAGTTCGCTGGAGCCAGGCAGGAAGGGGCTGTTATCATGCTTCTGCCTAAGCCACATTACTTTATTTTTCTTCTTAGAAAGTTACACTGGCAAAGATGTTCTTGATGTGCGATTATTATTCTTAAATGGATTCGTGTGCTTTCCTGTGATTGCTCTGTTGTAACCTGGCAGGACCACCACCAGCTCCCACAGTCCGCCCTCCAGAAACTTCCTGTTGAATGACTGTGCAAGAACTAGAAGGTGGGAAGTTCAAATTTCCTCATTCCTTGGAATATCTATGAATTTACTCCCCTTATAAATTTCCACCAGCCCAGTCTCTGATCCACCAGGCCCATTTTTAACTTCGCAAGGATAAAATTCTCCTCCCAGTAAGTCTGGGGGAGAGAATGGAAGGATCATTATGGAGGCTGACAGTTTACATGTTACGTCTGACAGGTACAGATACCGCAGCTAAAATATAAGGGTAGCAATGATAATAGCACCAATGGATATAATAAAGAAAGGAAATAATTGCTCTCCTCTGCTCCTGATTTGCACTCTTACCCTCTCACTCATCTACGCACTGGCTCTTTCCTCGCTAGCATCTCAGGCTGGGGTGTTTTGGACCATCTGTCTACTGGCTTCCTTTGGGCATAAGTATGCAAAGATTGGTTGTCTTGTCAGGATCCCATTAGAATAAATCTCACTTATGATGTCACCTTCTGAATTTAACCCTTCTTAAGCGAAGGTCATGGAAACTTAATTGTTTTTCAGTAAGTTTCATCAAACCGTTTTGAATGTCATCTGTTTGGGAGATGTTAGGGAAAACTCTGACCATAGGTGTGTTCAGCAGTGAAAAGGTTACAAAACTCTAATGGGGCCAAGTTTTTTCCTCTTGGAAATATTTTTGTTTTAAATCTTCTGCGTTTTTGTTTTATGAGACTGCTGGGTATGGCACATTAAGAAAGGGATAGAGGGACACAAGCGTGTGTAAGTCTCAGACCTCACCCTCAAGGAGCTTCCTGCCCAAATAAGGAGCCTGAGTCATGGTCACTGTCACTGTGACATGGGCAGCTGACTCAGTGCTCTCACAGTCTGTCCTGTCCCTGAGACGGGAGTGTGGCAATAAAGGTCATTCTGAGTCAAAGTTCACTGCTGCATGGATGACTCATGCAAAAGCTTGCTTGCTTTCAATCACAGGGCTCTGGTTTTGTACTTAGGTGGCCTGAGAACCATTCTGTGCTTGTGTCTGTGTATTTAGCTGGTTCCCTTCTGCCTTTCCACTTTCACACTCTTTTGTCCCCTTCCTACCCTCTAGGGGGGCCTGCCCACCTCTCTACTTCTCTCCCAGGTTGCTATTTGCCAGACTTGTGACTTGAGACCACTTGGCATTTCCCTGGGCTGGCTGGAATTTACCACCCGCTGAATAGGCATTCAGTGACATTTGCTCACCTGGGCAGCTTAAGCTACTGGTCTGCGCCTGCCTGAGAGGAAGCTGAAATTTACCTCTGTGCTCCAGGGTTCTTGCTGGCAGCGAGACAAACAGTGATGCTTTCTAGAAGCTGGAATTAATTTTTATCATGGTGCCCATATATATATATATATATATATATATTCATATGAACATTTATTATGTATTCAATAAATGCATGTAGACAATTTGTGCATTATCTGTCATTCTTTAGTCATTATTTTAACAAATTAAATTTTCATGGTTAGCTTCATCTTTCACATTCACACCCTCCCCTTCCACTGAAACCTTGTTCCTTCTAACCCCCCTCCCTGCTGGTAGAAGATGCTGGGTTAACTTCATGCTCTCGGAGGCCCTGGGCCTTTAGACCACCTGTCTCCTTAGGGTTTACGATACCATACTCCAGCTGATGGTTTTCTTATTGGGGCCTGCCCAGCCTTCTGCTGGTAAGGAAATAGCTGCTTGTCTCTGTGGATCCAACTGGTCCAGGAGCCTGTTCAGTCCAGTTCCTGGGACAAGCTAGCCCTGGAGGCTTCTCTGGCTCTCAGAACACACAGACTCACAGTCTGTCTATCCTGGCTGGCAGCTGAGTAAGGGAAACAGGCAGTGTAGATGGTGAAGATGTTTTTTTGTACTTGGGTCTTCCAAGCAATTGGAAAGGGAGAGTGCTGTGGGTCCCAGGCTGGGAGAAGGTGAGGTCACCTCCCGGAAAGGAGCTGAGCAGAAGTGATGTCCTCCCTTCCTCATGTGGCTAGGGGCTCTCCTGTCCACACCTGTAGACAGGTGGTGCACACAGAAAAGGTGCTCACTGTATATACACTGGAAACAATACCGCCTGTGTACACCTACTGCTGTTCCTCCAGTTTATAGGATCAGGAAACCAAGACGCAGAATTTAATGAAATTCTCTCAAGTCACACAACAATTGAGAGGCTGGGCTGGGACAGGTTTGACTCAGAAAGTTTTACCAAGTATAGATTTTTGCACAAAAATACTCATTCCCATTGAGTGACAGCCCTTCTGATTATAATTCTTTCAAGAAAATTCAGAGGAATCCTCAGTTGTCCCAATAACAAATCGTTTGGCTCTCTGCTCCTCCCTGGCCCTGTTCTTCAGTGTAGAATTTAATTATCCCCTGGCTGTGGTTGGCTGCAAAATGTGAGCAAAAGAGGACCAGTCCGACTTAGAATCTACCTGCTTTCTCCCAGGCTGTGAGCATGGCTGATTCATATTATAACTAAAAGCTTGACCATCATTTAGTGTGTGTCACCTTGTCTGGTTCCTTCTCAAAAGCCTGGTGTTGAGTGTTTCGAGAAGAACCTAATGCTGGGCTCTGTTTTCTCGCCCACCCTCCCTCCTGTCCTTGTAGTACAACTCTCTGTGCAGCCAGACTCAGGGCCGTGGGTATTGGGGGAGTTGGCCTGGTACAGATGGAAGCCCCGTCCCCAAGGCCCAACAGACTGATATGTCCCAAGCTCTCTAGTCAGAATAGCACACCAAGCAGCTGCTTCTTTGGATAAGAGGGAGTTCTTGGTTTGGAGGGCACCTGCCTCCTAAGAAGTAGGGTGGATCAGTGAGCAGCCTGGGGTACAGCACCTGGGTGCAGGCTTCCATGCTGATGATACCACCTGCAGGGCTTCTCTTGTCATTTTGCCTTAGATATTAGAAGATAACAAAATGGTAATAAAAATAATAATTATTATTACAATTAAAGGCATATGTGTATAGGTCTATTATTTATAAAACAGTATATCTGGAAAATCTTAAGAAATAAAATTATATAGGAGACAAAGAAAACAAATTCACCTTTAATCAAACTACTGTAACTCAATATCTAGTTCCAAGTTTTGGTTTTCGCAGTATTGATACTTTCTCATTGTTTTCCTTATGGCTGTTTGACTTTTCCATTTCTTGGGGATGATTGCATACTCAAGAATGAAACTCTCAACTGTTTATAAGCAGAACCATGTGTGCATCTTATTTGTTTATTTACTGCTCATCTAACTTCAAAGAGGAATTCAAGCAACATCCTAAAAAATGTGCAAGTGACATAGGGAGATTAACTAAAAAAGTGAGTAAAACAAGATAGAGCAATAAAGTAAAATAAAATGCAAGTGAATGTAGGTAAATAAAGCTGCAGACATACGAGATCTTATCTCAATGTAAACTTCCCAGCCCATTTTCTAATAAGAGGTACTCAATTCTTTAGGCCAATGTAGTCTTATATAGGGTTTGTTCGCTCTAGGTCCTCCTTGGTTACAGTTTTGACTCTGTGTTTCTTGCTATAGCAAAAGAAGAAAGAGAAAGAGAAAGAAAGAAAGAAAGAAAGAAAGAAAGAAAGAAAGAAAGATTGATTTAGAATTTAAAGCAAGCCAGTTATTTAGGGGAAGCAGATTTTTTTCCTCGTATTGAGCCTTATGTAAAATTTCTTCTATATATCCTAATAATACACTAAGTGAAATAATGGGCATTTTTCTTAAAAACTTGAAAAGAAATTTTTGGTTTTATCATAGCTCTTCACATAAAACCTCTATCACTCACCAGATTTTAGTACAAGTACAAGATTATGACCAAATTCCCTCATTAGACTACCAATTTCTTGATCATAATTTTCAGGCTTTGTATACCTAGCACATAACAGATGTTCAATTAATATTTTTTGAATTGCAACAATATTTTATCAGGTTAACCAGAAAGGGAAACTTTGTTATCATTTATTGAGTACTGGCTACTCTCCCTTATCCCTGAGGTACTGGGGATTGAACCTAGGGCCTTCACACTGAACTATATCACCACCGTTTTCTTTTGTTTGTTTGAGATAGGGTCTCATCAAGTTGTTAAATTGCCTAGAATGTGTTCAAACTCATTATTGTCTTGCCTCAGCCTTCCAGAGTGCTGAGATCACAGGCAGCAGATGGGTGCAACCAAACCTGGCTGAGTACTGGCTACTCTTCCCCCGGATACCCTTAAAGGACTGTGCAGTCTGATGGGAATAAACATAGGTTGGTCTCTGGCTTGATAAATGCTACATAGACGTGTAAATGCTATGTTTTGTGTAATAAAGTAGAGATGGCTACAAACACTCTCTCGGTGCTGCATTCTCCTTTTGGAGTTTGAGGATTGAACCTTTAAGTCAAGAGAGGAGGGAAACACAGAATCAGGAGGACACATAAGGTCTTCGAGAGAAAGGAAAGAGCCAATTGCCCTATATGTTTGCCTTTTCAGCTTCATTCTGCCTGAGGAACAGTGCCCCGTTCCCTGACTAATGAGCCCCACCTCCCTGACCCAAGGTCGCAGAGCTGGAGCCTCTCTCTGAGGCTGCTCCTGATCTAGTAATGTTGGCTGGTGACACTGTGGTTCCCTGTCCTGTGAGCAGCCAGAGTTGTGACCACCACTGTGATTGCTGTCTCTCACTGGCTTCAAGAGAAAAGTGAGCCATAAGCAGGAGGGACATCCACATAAACCAGAGCTCGCACACGGCAAGGAACTCGCTCTCACGCCCGCCTTTGTCCTGTGGTATTAATTTTTTGATGTTCACTAATATATTTATCAGAAGTACTTTTTACCTTCTTACTCCCCTTGCTCCCTCATTAATTCTTTGCACCCCTTTCCTTTCGCTTCCTTCTCTGGGAGGCAGACTAAGTGGCACGGGCCAGGTAGGACTCTTCATAAATTGCTCACTTTCGAGGGAAAGAAGGAACTTCGGGGACGCCCTTGACAAGCTCTGGAAGGTGACTCCAGTGTAACAGAGCACTTAACCCACAGTATGTGCTGGAGGAAAAGTGCCCTCAGATCAAGGCGAATCTCCTTTTCTCTGGGGTTGTGAGTCCATCTTGCACCTAGGAGGCTCCTCCATAGCCAGGCTGTGTTCATCTCCGTACCTAGCACAGTTACTTGTTTTCCAACTAATGTATTAGATTGTAAATTATTCCTTTGTTTACACACACACACACACACACACACACACACACACACACTCTAAGATGTGTTTGTCTATATTATATATGTATGTATTTTTCTGGGGATGGATGGTTTCAGGCATGCTGGCAAGTATTGTACCACCCAGTTACATCCCCAGCCTTTAGCAGATGTGTTTGGAGCTCAGCAAATGTTAGTAGAAGGAAGAACACAGGAAGCAGGGAAAGGCCAGGAGCAACAAAGTCGAACATTATTTATTTTAATCTACTTTGGATTTATTCATATATATTTTTAAGTTGAATATCTTCAGAAATTATTTTCAAGATTAGTACTGTTTGCTTTCAGGATGCTGTGAGGTATGATCAAGATATACAGTGAATATCTATTGCAAAACACACATTGCCATGAATCCCCTTCAAAATGCTTCCCCTTGCTTCAAACTTATCTGTGCCCCCATTGTATGTATATATATATATATATATATATATATATATATATATATATGTATGTATTTTTGAGACAGAGTCTCATAATCCAAAATCCAGGCTTGCCTCAGACTCATGGCCCTTCCCCCGCTCACCCTCCTAAATTTAGGCTTACAGGTATGCACCACCACACCCACTCAGCCACCACTCCTTTCTTGCCGGTTTCTGAAGCCATTCTGGAAGTCCTCTTTCATGAGTGACTTTTGAAGGTGTGATCAGAATTAGGGTTGGTACTGTGCTGAGTTTCATCCAATGAAACAGGCTCATAAAAGCATTACTGTGTGTGATCACCCACCTTGTTCACCAGATCAGCACTGTACAGCTTCTTCCCCAGTAAAACTGATCGTGAAAGGCACATGTTGAATCAGTCTGGGACACGGAGGCAGCCATGGCAGCATAGCTAAAGACACTCATGAAAGAGAACTTCCAGAACTGCTGCAGAAACTGGCAAGAATGATAGGATGAGTGGGTTCAAATCGAGGGAGTGTCTTCTGGGGGAGAATCATGGCTATGTGTTTTTAACTCACTACATTTTTAAAAAAGCATTCACCCTATTTTTGTTCTTATACCTCAGAGACTGAATCTTGTGTGTGTTCCTATGAAATTTATCAGAGCTAAAGACAGGGGGTGGTGGCTGTGAGGTCTGGTGGATCACGCCAATATTGTGCTCAGACGGAGAGGGTTCCCACTGAAACCAACCTGCCATGGCGTGGGGGCAAGTATTGAATAGATCCTCTGTTCTCTGAGGTTTGATCTTGGACTTCGCGAAGATGAAGGGGGAGAGGGCTTTTGTGGGGTCAGTGGGGGTGGAGGGCGGGGAATAGACAGGAGAGGACCTGTGAGAGCCGCGTAAGGACAAGTGATAATCAGATTTAGCGAGCTGGCCCCTCACCGCCGTCAGGGGCAGAGGTGGAGGTGGGAGGGGCAGCTGCTGCTGTAAGTAATGAGGGGGTCAGGTTCCAGAACCTTCCTTTTACCCACATCCAAAACTGTCCCGCCTTTCCCCTTCTGCAAAGCCTCCTCTCTTCTTTTTCCCTGCTTCCTAAAAAGTAAACTTTCTTTTCACTCCTGATGACTTTATGCCCAGGATCTGATGATTTGAAATGCTAGCAAAAAACTTCTCCATCTAATATTAAGAATAATTAATAGTAATAGTAACCCCCCAAAATTTCAAAGTGGGGCTTTCTCTGTGTTTCTTTCTCTGTGAAGGTGAAAAGCTTGCAGAGCTCAGGGGAGGGAGTAGGACTTTCTCTCTAGGCACATCCACTCAGCTCCTCCTGCCCCTTCCTCTGTGAACGTGTGGAATTCAAACCACTGCCAAGGAGGAGGGAAGGAAGAATTGTCCCCACTTCACCAGCTCCACCCCCCCCGCCCCCGTGAAAATTCCTAGTTGGAGTCTGCAATATCTCAAGCTTGGCTGTCACTCTTCAGAATCGTTCCCTGGGGACACACTTCCCCCAGTGCTGGTGCCGGTTTTGATGTTTCTGAGTGAGGAACAGTGGGCAGCTCCTTTTGCCCCGCAGGCTGTCCACCTCCTCCTCCTCAGGCCTCCTCCTTCTGTGCTGTTGGACCCTGCATCGGCTTTGGTCACTTGGCTCTTTAGCCGGTTCCTGGGGAGGCATCCACTGGCAAGAAACCTCGCTGGAGGCTTTGAGCAAGGCCATCAAGCTTTGGGGACCAGAACGTCCTGACCATTTCCTCTGGCTTGCCTTGGAGACCCAGGGAGCAAGCTGCTTTGTGGGGTTCCTTTCCGTGCTTGCTGGCTCTGTACAACCCCATTGTGCTAAGATTTCTTATCTGCAGTCCCCTCCATTACCAAGGGCCTTGGTCAGTTCAGCATTACTGGAACAATGTCTATGTAGCTGAAAAGCATTTGCCATTTGGGCCATTGGTAAACTTTTTTCTTTATATCCTCTGCTCATGTAATAACATAAATTTAATATATAGAGTCTCACCTCTTCTCTGTAACATTCCTTCAATAAAATGAGTAGACATTTATTCATTTATTCAAATATCCAACAGGTGGCTTTTTCCAGGAGTTCAAAGTAAGAGAGAGCAAGGAACAACTTGGAAAGCTGGCAGCCCCGTTCTGATGTTCACAAAGATAGGCACTGTGCCCATACGCCCGGAAATCAGAGTACTTTGAGGTGCCCTGAAAGATCCGTAAACCTAACAAGCACCCTCATGGTCCTACTGGCCAATATAGATGTCAGATCAAATAGAAAATATACATAAACTCCTCCTGCAAGGAACAGATCTCTTCTGTTTAGGGGTTTATAGTGAACTCTCATGAGTTCACAAAAACAGGAATGTGAGGAGCAAAGGAATATGTGTTACCTGCAGAGGACATATTTGGATGTATGGTGACGTTTTCCCCGTTGCCAGAACAAGCATCAGCATGGTACTAGGCACACAATGAATGTTGAATGAATGCATGTTCCCTTCTTTCATTTCCGAGACAGAATAAAAGGATTCAGGTCCGATGGGAGCAGGATGGCAATGCAGGAAAACAGTTACTGGCCTGTTCTCCTGTTGAGCTGATAAATAATGAAGGGCACCTGACTCAGGTTGGTTGCCTAATTGTGCTGTGGGCCCTGACGGGGCTCATTATTCAGGCCCTGCCCACCTTTGGGGGGCTCGTATCTCTAGTTGGATGTGTGTGTAGCATGCTTTGTAAATTATGAAGCACAACGCCACTGCAAGATTTCTTTTCTAACCTGTGCTGTCGCAACTCCTTATGAAATCGAAGGCAGGGAACAAAGTCACAGATCGGCAGCATGTGGCGGGCTGATTTAGAACAGGGCATAGCTTTAGAAATCTTGTTGAACACAGAATTGGTGGGGCGTGCAGTGAATATGAAGCGAGAGTTCCCCGGGGACTCAAACAGAGAGGTCAGATGGTGGGAGTAGAGACCAGGACTCACAGAGGGAACTAGAAAGTGGAGGTCACCTGTCCACAGGAAGAGCAGCGCAACGGCCTACCCGGGCTCTGTACAGAGAAAGAAGCTTGAATACCAACCTCACACCCAATTTTAGCAACAGCTCTTGGTCGGGAGGTTGAGTGTGTGGGCGGGGGGTGCCCCAGGGAAGCAGAAATCCATGCTTGGCCTGAATGGCTAGACTCTTTTCCTGGGTGCACCCCGTCTTGTCCCTATCCCACATTTCCCGGTGTCACACAACCAGGGCACAGAATGCTGCTACTGCTGCCTGTCTTCGGGGGTGGCGTACTGGCACCTTTCATTTTAGTTCCGGAAGTACAGCGATGCGCATCCTGTGTTGGAGCATATTCCTTAGCCTTGTGGCAGCTCTGTGCATGATGGAGAGAACACCAGAGGTGGCTTGTGTCAGTTGCTTACATGTCACATTGAACTATACCGCCAGCCCATCATTCGTTTTCATTTTGAGACAGGGTTCCATGAAGTTGGGTTCCAACTTGTAATCCTCCTGCTTCAGCCTCCCAGAGTGCTAGGATTATAGACGTGCACCACCACACCTGGTGTAGGACCCCTTTGCAGGGTTAAGAGCATTTTTGGCAAGGTGTGTGCTCACCCAGCATTTTATCTTTGTGGTTAGCGGTTGATCTTTGTGTGTCTGATTTCTTCAGAGTTAGGGCATCACGCACACATATTCAAAGTACAGTTTCTTCTATTCCCAGGAACATGAAATGAGAGGTTGTAAATACACAGATTCACTTCCTAATGCCATTTTCTTGGAAGATTAATGAATGGTCACCGTGTTGACCCATCAATCAGCCTCTCCTCTTTACAGAGTTTTTTGTGAAGTTGAGGCACAGGTGCTGAGCTCCCATCTGCAGTGCTCCAGCGCGGCCCACCCGAGGGAGACGGCCTCACGCATGCCACACCAGGGGATGTTCCCAGGAGAGGAAGGGAGCCCAGGTGCCAGATGTTCACAACCCTCTTCCTGGTCTCCCCTCCCACTGCACTGAAGCCTCCTCCTTACAGGAGGAGAGAGGAGGGAGGAGAGAGCCCTGGGGGTCAAGGGAGTCCTGGGAACCCCTTCTTCCTGCGAGGATGGTCACCAGATTTTGCCTGGAATTGACACTCAGAGTCTGGGGCAAAGACCAAAGAACAAAGAGGTCAGACCAGAAGTGACTGCATGATCGCACGCAGGCACAAAATGACGAAACAACGAAGCAGGGATACCCAGCCCTTGGAGGTGAAAAAGCTCACATCCAGATGTGGTCAGAGAAGTTCCCAGAAGGAAAAGCAGTCTGTTGAACCAGTGAGGTGGCCATGCCCGGAGAGTCCCGTAGAAAAATCAACGGTCAGCAGAGGTGAAAGAATGTTAGCTGGCTTTTACTGAGCACAGCGGAGCCGGAGTGGCATTTGCAGTGGTTTCAGCTGTATGATCGTGGTGCCTTTTTAAGAAAAAAACAAAGCAAAACAAAACAAAAACAAAAACTCCAGCTCAGGACTTTAGGGAACGGTCACACTGTGAAAGTTGCCAGCCGGTACTTGTAAATGCGCATAGCAGAGGAAAAGACAGGTCAAACATCTTCAGTTTTTCAAGCCTGTGGGTAGTGTTCTATAGTCACACACACACACACACACACACACACTCGACTTTCACAGAGGGCAGTGGCCTCCAGCCCTCTTTTCCTTCCCCTGGTTCCTTCTTTTCTTTCCGCTCTACAAGTCCACTGTGGCTTTATTAGGAATTCCCTTCGGTTTAGAAATAAATAAGTAAGTAAGTAAATAAATAAAGGGGAGGGTAGAGACAGGCTGGCAGGGAAGAAACAAAACTAGCTTCGGCTGGCAGCCCGCAGCAGGGGTCCTCGCCCTGCTCCGGAGCCAGCCCGGCCCCCGGCCCCGCCCCCACCCACCCGGCCTCCTTTCTTCCTATGGGGCCGGGGAGGCTGTTTCTACCCTCCTAACCCCCTTTTTTCCTTTCTGTTGTTTAACGAGACTCTCTCTCTCTTTGAGGCTGGAGCCGCCAGCCAGCGCAGCGGAGTTCTCCTTGCTGGCCTCTTCTCTCCTCCCCAACCCCCTCCCCCGTGAAGGGTTCATCCAAAGTTCGAATCCAGACTCCGAACAAAGTGGCTCAGACCTTTTCCTGACTCCTCACCCTTTGTCCTCATCACTCAGTGACAGACAGAAATCAAATGCTGAGGACCCAGCCGTGCGAGGGGCAGTGGGGGAGGGCGGAGGGGGAAGTTCCCATTAACTCCCAGGGCCTTAAGCACCAGGGGAAGGAGTAGGAGGAGGGCCAAGGCGGAGGCCCCAGAAAGGATTTTTGTGTAAGTTTCCCCAGGCACAGACCGAGCATTATTCCCTGGTCGTTTGCAGATGGTTTCATCTGCTTTCCGTTTGGAGAGGATGAGATGATGAGGTGATCCTTACGGAGAGGAGCGGGGAGCAGGGAGAGGCGAGACCTGTATCGTGGTCTCCGGAAGCTGAAAACCTTCAGATACTACTGTGAGAAAACATTCTCTGGGATGGAAGGCCTCACCTTCTGGAGGTGGATTACACTTTTCAGGACACCAGAGGACCATAAAGCAAATCACTTCTTCCCAAGTGCTAAATGTTCCCCTGGTGCCCTGGAAAATGCCCGTTTACTTCCAAAAGGTGGTTTGTTTATTACCAGTGCAGAGCATATTGGCTGTCATGCAGGCTCATCCATCCACTCGCATCCCAGCGAGCTGCTTAGGGTGCGGGAGATATTATCCACCTGTCACACCCGGGAAAGGGGCTGACAGATGCCTTTCCGAGGCCTGTTCCTCCAATCCAGTTGCTGGGGAGGGAGATGAAATGACTTGTCCAAGGTTTCGGAGGGGGCCATGACTGAGGAGACTTCGATGTTTATTCCTGTGGTGATACTCACTGTCCTAACTCCCACGGAGCCTCCCCTAGAAAGACTGATGGGGGACGTGGCCTGGAAAGCTCTGACGGGGAAGGAGAGCTAAAAGAGGACTCTGGTCTCCTTCATAGATGCAAGAGGGAAGCTCTGGGTGCTGTACTTGGACCACAGGCCCCAATCACCCACTGCCCTGGAGCTCCAAGTCAGTGGCTGAGCCCAGGTGAACTGTGAACTGCTGTAGGAGGTGAAGAATAGGGCTTCGCTGTCGCGGAGGACGTTAAATTGAGAAGTACTGCTCCTGGTGAGCTGAAATCATGGGAAAGCCATGTGAAATCTTATAGGGCATTGAGACCAGCAGATCTACAGGTCTGTTTCCTCCCCCAAATCTAAAATCCCAGTGAAGGAGCTGACTCCTGAAAGTAGATGCCTTCATCCGCTCCTTCACAGCTGGGACGATTTCATGAGGGGACTCGGGAGACCTTTCTGTTGGGATGAACAGGGAATTGGGATAAGGTATTAGGGTCCTTGGATTCTGTTTCTCCTCTGGCTGGATTTTTTTTTTTTTTAAGTTTAATGACTTTAGAAGTTATTTGGGATTTGCTATTTAGATAGAAATCCAAACAAAATCAATTCATGTTCAGTCTTCTGTGCTTGTGTCTTGGCAATTTTTTTTTTCGGTACCAGGGATTAAACTCAGGACCTTGCACTTGCCAGGCAGGTGCTTATGCCACTGAGCTATTTCCCTGGCCTGGATTTTTAAATCAAATAAAGAACAATATGTGCTCTTTGCAAGGATGCTGAAGGCCAATTTGTAAACTCTTTAGGTGCAATTATACTTCTAAGCATTTACCGAGGTTTTATGTGTCACTGAAGGTGTGCAACATCTCAGCTATGCTTCTACAGTGTTACTCTACACAGAAGTCATTTTAAATATATATACATAATATATATAAGTTAAATATGTATATGTATGTATGCATGTATGTACTTTGAGACAGAGTCATGCAGAGTTGCCCAGGTGGGACTTAAACCTATAATCTTCCTGCCTAGGCTCGCTAACTCTGAGGTCCTTTAATATGGGAAATTTTACTATGTAACAAGTGAGAAATCTTAAGGCATAGTTTAATGAAAATTACTCAAGGGTTAACGTAGAAAATTCGGTTCATTTCCACTGAAACAATTTTATGAAATAACTATCCTCACCAAGTTTTGAAATCAAAGGGAAAGCTTTATTAATTAGGATCTCAGATAACTTGGATTCTATATCTTTTCAGGCTAGGCGGGATGAAAACCGTGCAGTTTCTCACATGGCAAAAGAGATTTCTAGCTACATTACTACTTTTGTAAGTGGCATTCATGTGGTTGTTTATCCTGTTTAAGACAGTAAACTTTTCAAGGATAGCAGCAGCATTTACATACAATAAATATTTTAATTACTAATGATCCTTGCCAATTAATTGAAAAGTATGTCTGTCACAGCACTGCTTGGCAGTGCTTTTATTGATGATGAGTTTGTGCACATATTTAAATACTACAATATTTCTTTTCAGTGTTTCCAAACCCGGGCTTTTTGTGGCAGTACCTCCTCTTAGCTGACTTAGACAGGTTTTCCTGTTCTACAGGGACAGATCTGCGCCCTAGCCTGGGCCTGGGAGTAAATTGGCCATAGTGTCTACCTACTAACCCCTTGCGTCTGCCTTTCCTAGGATTCGTGTTCCTTGTGAGCTTGTAAAGGCGGTTTGCAAAGTGGGGGCCCTCTGCGAACAGGGGTGCTGTGCCGCGCAGCAGTTAGATGCAGTCTAGACTTTCCACCTCCCCTGTGGCACTTTTGGCAAGTTGACAGGTATAATTGATGAGTTATTCTAAGAATGTGATTCCTGAGTAAGTCTGGAGTGGAGTGACTGTGTTTCTGAGTAGTTAATGTGGCTGGGGGGAAAGGAACAGAAAGGGATGGGGGAGGGAAGCTGCATGGAGACAAGGGGGGGGTCTTTGTTCAAACCAAGTTATGCTCTAAGTCTGAGATTCCAAGAGCGGGTGTTGGGGAATCCTTGCATACATGGAGTGGTTGGAGGGTGAGAGGCTGCGTGAGGTTTTGTAGCTTATCGAGGCCTCCTAAGAAAGGAATAGAAACACTTAGCTTTAACTTGTCAGCTTCCATGGTAGCCACGCAAGCTGGGTTTATATAGACTTCACAGAGTACCTTTGATTGCTTCAGATTTGCCTTGTTTCTTCCCTGTCCAAAGTTATAATCATGCCAGGCTGTCCCATTAGTTGTGAAGTGTCTCCCAAGTTGATGGTCTACTGAGAAAGGGAAGGAGAAGCTGAGTGATCATGGTCAGGGAGGCAAGAGGGCTGATCATGGCCATGATCACTATTTCTTGTGGCCTTAAGGATGAGCAGCACCTGAGGATGCTGGAGTTGGCAGTGCAGACTTGATCTCAGCCAGGGCCTCCCGTAATGTTGGTGGCAGGGAATGGATGAAAGCAACCGTGCTGGAATTGGATTGGCACCTCCATGCAGTAAGTTAGGAAGCCCAAGAGAGTCTGTGGCCACAGACAGCCAGGTTCAGGGCCTCGTGTTCCTTAGCTTTTGAATTCTGTCTCTTGGGAATGCCCCGCTTTCCTACCCTATGCCCCAGGAGTGGAGGCCTTGCTGCTTTCTGCAGGGCAGAAGCCAACCTCTCTTGCCTCCCTGACCATGAAGATTGCTTCTCTGATTTCTGTGCATTCAGTTATGACAGCAGCCTGTCCCTACACCCACATGAGAACTAGTACTGTCTCAGTATCTGTAGCACATAACCCCTCCATTCCTTTTAAACTCAACTTATTTATTTTGCTTTGGGAGCTTTTCACACACAGTGCGGGCTCTTTTACCTTTAATTTCTCTGTTTCTCCTCTGATTCTGCATGGCTGCTCTGGGCTTCCCTTGCTCCCATAGCTCAAAGAGCCTGATGGGCAGTTGCTTTTAGGGTGGGCTAGCGTTTTTTTTCCTTTAGGAAAACTTCCTCTGCATTTTGCCCTCCTTTTCATCTGGCACTCCAGGTTGCCAGTTGATTCTTGGTAGGACCTGCCAGGAATGAACACCACCAGTGTGCTTATTATAATGACTTCATTTGCACAGTGCTTACTTAATTTCCAGTCACTTCCCTAGGTCATCTTCCATCGAAGGTGGCGTCCTTTCCATTTTAGAGATAAGAAAGTTGACTACGAAGTAAAGGCTTCCTGTGCCACTTATGACTTGCTGTAGGAAGGTTGCTCAGAAACACAAAGTAAGATAGAAGATCTTAAACCTACAACAAAGACTCTAGGGACCATCTGGTGAGGTACCAAGCAAAAGGGAGATATTTTTGAGTAGAAAATTTAAAAGTTTTTGTTGCCATAATTAAAAAAAAGTAAAAAGAGGTGCAGTTAATTTTAATAAAACCTATTCCCATACAGCGGTACTTTGGTTTATGAACTTAATTTGTTTTATGGTTTGGGGGAAGATGGCTGCATTTGTGTTTGTGTAGGGGACAATGGCTGTAGTCATGCTTGTCACCTGATACAGAGTTTGGGAACAGATGCAAAATTTTGCCCCATGCTTTTGTTTGCAAACAGAAGTGCACATGAACTGATATGTTACTATATGTCTACAATATTATTTCAGCATGTAATCAAATGAAACTTTTGATTTTTTTTTTTTTGTGGTACTGGGGATCGAACTGAGGACCCTGCACTTGCTAGGCAAGCGCTTATTCCACTGAGCTATATCCCCAGGCCCCAAATGAAACTTTTGAGATGTCTCATATGCTTTTTTGTACTCCCCTCAGAAGTATATATTTTTACAGCCCTATTTTAGGTGCTCCGTGGCTTATACTGGATGTAAGAACATCACTCGATGTCCTGTATTGGATAGTACAGATCTAGTTTAAGCATTTAATTTAGATTAAGGCATTGAGGTGCAAAACTGCCTGATGAATAAATGACAGAAATAGCTTTCCTTTCAGAGCCTCTCTGCCTCTGCCTCTGCCTCTGCCTCTGGCTCTGGCTCTGGCTCTGCGTCTGTCTCTGTTTCTGTTTCTGTCTCTGTCTCTGTTTCTCTCTCTCTTTCTCGAAGTATTTGAACCCAGGGATTCACACTGAGCTACATTCCCAGTCCCTTTTTTTTTTATTTTGACACAGGATGTTGCTAAGTCAATAAGTTGCCGAAGCTAGGCTTGAACTTTCAATCTTCTTGCCTCAGGCTGCCAGTGCTGGAATCCCAGGCATGCACCACTTTGCCCATCTCAGAGCCCCTTTCTGTGTATGTACTGCCTTCACTTAACTTCTGTCCTGAAGACAAAAGAACCAGGTTCCTGTTTATAGGTCAGGGTTGGAGAAGTTTCCCATTGCTAGCAGACTTTAAGACACTGTCCCATTGTTCCTAAAGTTATACTCTATTCTTTCCAGTAGCACAGAGAGTATTCTATTGCTAAGAATAACTTTGCCCTAGGAGAAGCGAAAATCCATAGCATCTCTGTTTTTCAAAAGTATCTTCGGTGGGATGGAGTCTTTGCTGTTCAGAACTTCCTTTGCACAAACGTGTGGACTTAGGTAAGATCTCCCACCCCCAAATCCTTGCAAACCATGAGAAGCGCCCCTGGTACATTTCGTCTGTATGCCAAGTGGGTAATGCCAGTAGAACACTTTGTAGTAATGGTCCCATGGTGGCGAGCTGGCTGTAAAGCAGTTGAAGATGACATGAATGATGCCTCTGCAGGCTAAGACAGCAACCTTAATGGAAAACAAGGTCAGGTACCTGGCTGCGTGATGACTGTGGCAGCCTTTCTTTAAAGGAGAAGATGAGCTATTTATTAGCCCCCACTTCTGGCATGTTGTGTGTGATTCATTTGCTCCTTGTCACCACCTAGGTCAGCTTTGCTTTTAGCTAGTGATCTCCAAACTAGTAGCATTGTGGTGTATTCACTAGCTTTAAGAAAACCGCAGTAGGAAAACTTATTTATGGTAATAATGGCTATTGTTATGACTATTGTTATTACAAACATCGTTATTATTTAGTGCTAATCAACAGCTGTCTGAGGTGCTCTAAAGAACACAGAATGAGACCCTGTCCTTGCAAGTGGGCTCATAAGAAAAGAGTGACAGAGAGAGACATCAAGCCCGAGCTAGCTAGAAGAAATACGTTCTTGGGAAATACAGGCGACAAAAGAACTCCAAAGGTTATAATTTTTAGGGCTTTGGTGGAATCCAATATGGCACCCTGAACACAGATTAGAAAAATGGAAAGTAGAATTTCCCAGTAAAGAAAGCCAGTTGCTTCTGTCCAGCTTTACTATTAGAATGAGTTATAAAGAACAAATACAAGAGGAAAGTTGGATATATATTTTGTTTTGTTTTATTAGCACACAGGCAATTCTGAACTTTAATGTATGAGTAAATCAAATTTCTTTAACAACTAAAATAGCCCCTGAGATATTTGCTGTGCAGAAAGGTCAATGTCAAGAGCATTAGGGTCTCTCATAGTCATACAAATCCAGATTCATATCCTTGAAGAATCACCTGGTAAAACCAAGCTGCATCTTATATCATAAAAGTGCTGGCCACTGTGATGTACACATCTAATCTCAGCAACTCAGCTGGCTGAGGCAGGAGAATCTTGAGTTCAAGGTCACCTAGGCAATTTAGAGAGACCCTGTCTCAAAATTAAAATGAAAAGCGCAGGGATGTAGCTCACTTGTAGACTCCCCCAGAGGCGGGGCCTGGGGGATCTGGAGGGAGGTGTTGTTCTCCTTCAGGTGGTACAAAAGCTTGCACACACTTCGGTTATTCACCTGCAGGTACCTGGTTTTATAGAGATGTTTGCAGTTTTAGGTTATGAAGCTACAGCAATAGACCTGACCAAGGATGACCGTCCCCCCCCCCCGGTTACTTGACAATATTTGGGGACATTGATTACTGTAATGCAACTTCATTTTTGTGACATATTTTTACTGTGTATTACTTGAATTTTTTGTTTACTCTATATACTACAAGTAATTATTGCAGGTCTGCCCGCGATGTGAGTGGTTATTGGATGTAGTGGAACATGTGCCTGTTTATGGAACTGAAGTGCCTGTGTTTCTTTATCTTGCCTTTAGACATAGCATGTATTTTTTCAGCTTCAGGGTCTCTCTGTCTAATGTGAGGATAATAGTGACAACATCCTTAGCATGTTAACAAATGTATTATTTCTATCATTAATACTTCACTCTCATTTTGCTTCCACACTCATCTCTGAGCCTTTTTACTATATACTGCTCACATTTTAATAATTAAAGTAACAAAAATATTATCCAGGAAGAACTGAGGGTACAAAGAAGTTTAGTGTCTTGACCAAAGCTGTAAGCCAAGTAAGTGGTACAGTCCCAGTGACAAACTGAGTCTCCTTACTTGGGTCAGGTGCTTGTATGTGGGTGAAGTCCATGGACTTCAGTTGGATTGAAGCCTTACAAGGCCAATGAAGGCATGTTCTGGGATCTAGGCTTTAACACAACAGGTGGTTTTTATTGGTTTTGTTTTGCCTTCTTTTGTTCTATAAATTGCCTAAAGTCTGAAAACACTGCTTTAAGTGACATGTACTTCTTTTTATATGATATAGCTACCTCAGTCCTTTGGCTAGGGTGGGTGTATGTGGCCGCTGAACATCTCCTAGGAAGAATCTCAGCTCTCCCTGTCCAATGCAGAGGGAGTGGAGTTGGTCACTGCCTCTCTGGAAAGTGGTCATCTCATTTCTTAAACAGGGAGATGGTGACACCAGGGGTTGTTGGTTGGAAAGCTCAAAGTTCTTTGAAGAAATAGAAGAGCTTAGCAGTGTTTGAATGATGGTATCATAATAGAACTTTTTGGAAGTATGGAGATAATTTTCTACAATTCTTCCAAATTTGTTGGCTAAAGACCAACACTTGCCAGATCCTTTCATGGGCCATAGATGACCATTTTAACCATCCTGTCCCCGTCGCTGATGACTAAAGTTGTCTTGAAGCGAGAACCTAGTGTGTACTTTTCTTCCATAATTGCCTAAGTTTGTTCGACACCTTAGGACTTTACAAGTGGACTCCTCATGGTCCTTGTTTTGGGGTCGTATCACTACATTGTACATGTGTTACATGAGGAGACTCTGTAACTTGTCACTCTGATCCTTCAAGAAAGTCCTCTCAGTTATAGCCATGTATTTCTATAAAGTTCCAAATTCTTAAGTTTCTGGTTCTTTGCCTTTTATCCAGCTACTAGGGTGAGAATTCTTCCCCCCCCCCTTTTTTTTTCTCATTTCTGTTCCCATTTTCTTTCTTTTTTTCCCTTCCTAGGGTGTGGGGGTGGTCAGAGTTTGATCACTGCAGACAGGAATTAAGTGGAGACGGGGCACACCGTGAAGAAACTAAGTCATTGCCTTCCACTGTCTTCTGGTATCTTTGTGTCTCTCCTCTCTAAGCCATATGGATGCTCAGAGCTAGAAAAAACATCTGTTGGAGGTAAACTCTGTTACTTTCCAGAGTTTTCTGAGGAACAAAAATGTGTCAGCTATTGTTGGTTAGATGACTGGAACCTTCAGCACTACAGTTCCTTCATTTCCCTTCAGAGCAACAAGCTCCCCCTTCCCAACACTGTTTTACCCTCACTTCTGGAAGGGCTGCCTGGGCAGCCACATTCTTCACCTAGAGCCTTGTAGAAGTAGCTTGGCATTTGTGTAGTACCTTAATGTGTATGGCACTTTTCATTTACAGTATCAGATCTGACCTTTAACAGCACCTGGAGGTAGGAAAAAGAGGGGTCTTTATCTCCTTTTTACATTAAAGGAAAGGAGGCTGGGCTCATTTGCCCCAAGTAATTCAACAAGCTTGTAGCTTGGCTTCAATTTGAATCCTGGTTGACCCACTCTACCAAACCTTCCCACCTCGTAGATAATGCTGGGTTTTCTTGTTGTTGCTTTAACTTTACACTTCATTTTCTGTGTCCTTTTTTTTTTCTCCTTGGTCTCTTTTTTGATCAAAGAAGAGTTTCTTACAAAGACTTTATCCCTAGGATCTCTCCCCATGTATTCTTTCCCCATAGATCTATGCATCCCTGTGGATGTCCTTTCAAATGTCACTCTACATAACTTCATTTCCTTCTGATACAAACTCAAACCTCAGTTATTCTCATTCCTTATTAATCATCCTGAGGTTGAACCAATGTTGGCCTCTTTCTGCTGCTTGGCCATAGCCCCCTCCACTTCTGTTGCTGTTCTCTTTTTTCAGGTGGGTCAGCAATTGCTGAACATATATTTATCTTGTTTTTTTTTTTTTTTTATCTTTATAGTGTTCCCGTGTGAATATTTTATCAGTGGTCTCTCCTTACTTTCAATCCTTTCCGGGTAATGGTTAATAGTTCAAACCCATCATTTCTCTTTTGAGGATTAAAACTTACAAAAGCTGCTGAGAATGGCCAGTTCCTCAGCAGGGGCCAAACTGGGAATGGAGTTTGGATACTGGATGCTTAGCCATTGTGGGATACTTGTGTCCTGTCTTGCACTGTTAATAGCAAAGCTTATGGAAGCTTAGATTACATGGGTTGAGTCCTTCAAAGAAAAGCTGACTGCTGGAGTGGAAGAGACTGGAAATACATCCTGGTGTGTGTTGCCTTTTCATTTTATTGTTTCTATTGGTTTGCTAAGCAAAAAGCATCAGGTTTTGGACTACCCTGTCTCTTTGCAACAAGCTAACAAAAGTTAAATCCAGTGTGTATGCAACTCAGAGCTTGAGAACACTCCTTTTGCAAAGCAGATTTTAACTCGTGGCTGGGAAACATGGAGACCCAAATCATGGAGACAGTCAGAACCACCTCATGTATTGTCTTTTTTGGTTTGACAACCAGAAATACAATGATGAGAAATTTCAGTTAGAACTTGAGCAGCTGACTGTAATGGCACACACCCATAACCCCAGCACTCTGGGAGGCTGAGGCAGTGAAACTGCACGTTTGAGCCCAGCCTTCCCGACTTAGTGAATTAGCAAGACACTGTCTCAAAATAAAAAAATAAAAGGGTTGGGGATATAGCTCAGTGTGAAGGCCTTGGGTTCAATCCCTAGGACTGACCACAAGAGAAGAAAAAAAAAAAAAAACACAATACAAAATATATTGTCACTGAAATGCTACCCCAAAATAATGATAATAATTAAAGAACCTAACACATTCTGCTTTTTAACTCTAGTCTACCAGTGTTCCCTCTCTTGCCATAAAAAGTTTGCAGAGTCTTAGGCAATAGAATCATGCCAGGGGTTTAACTAGCTAAAGTCTGGGGCTGGTACTGATTGGGATTCACTCCCTCTGGGGCCACAGACTCCATCCTTGAAGCCTCTCGGGCTCTCACTTACTTACCTCCAGGCCTGCAGCTCAAGGCCAGTCCCAGCCCAGAGCAACCCAAACAGGTCACCTGTCACTTTCATACCTGGAGGATACTCAAATTTCATATAAATGAGACCTCTGTCCTCAGAACAGCAGGCGCAGAGGTGACCTTGTGCAGGGCTCTTTTTGAAAGAAACCAGAGTTGCAGTTCCCTGGCATGCCCCTTTAGAGCTCCTGGGCCAACAATGCTTCTGTGATTGCCATGAAACCCAGAGGAGAGAGGGAGTTACTAGTTCTCTGCAAGAGGGACCTGCTGCTAGAGAGGCACCGGGAAGCCTCCGCCACAAGTGGGTAAGCCCATGGAGAAGGGATAATAATTTCACCAGTGTCTATGGGGAAAGGAGACAGAACTTTAAGTTCTGAAATTGGCCTCTCACTTTGGCAGCAACTCATACAGGCTCATCCGGGGGTATGTGGAGACCTTAGCTTAAATTGTGTTGGGAGTGGCTTGAGTCCTTTGGGCTCTAGCCTGGCATTGCATCTTAGAAGCTCCATAAGGTGAAAAAAACTCTTCTCCCATCTCCGCCACCTTCCTGTCTGTGACCTTTTCCTATTAAGTCACACCTGGGGACCAACGTGCTACAATTTGATGTAAGCATGTTCCCCCTGATACTTATCCTTTTGGTACTGGACATGCAGACTAGAATGTCAGTGTCCATGGCCTGCTAACTTGATACCCTTTCCAGCCAAAATGTTTGGCCAACTATGATAAGAATGTAGGTATCACTGCATGTCCTGTTGCTGCTGGAAAGCAACAGGTTCCAAGGTTCCAAGCTAGGGTCCAAGGCTGCTTGTGGGTACTCTGAAGAGGGAAAGAATGAACACTCCCTGAGCCCATTCTAAGAGGCTCAGAGGGAAGCCAGCTAAACCATGCCCTCCTCTTCCCACTGAGGGCTGGATGTAGCTCTTCCCAGCTCCTGGCCCAGAGTACCCACACATCCCAGGAGTGGGGATCCTGCTCTGGAGCCCTGGGAAAGCTAATCCTCAATGGTAATCCGTTTAGGTAAAGCTGTTGGTTCAAAGATAATCTGTTTAGCTTCCCCTTTCCCATTCTCCTTCTGCCAGAGAAGAGGGAGCTCATGTCTTCTTTTGCAGAGGCCGATGGCTTGGCTAAGGCTGCTTCTTCACTGGGGCCTTGAAAGAAAAGCTGCCTAACCAGTTCTAGGCCCTGGTTCCTTAAAACCCACCTTGTTCACCATGCACTCAGGTATTAGCTGGACAGAAACCAGGCTCAGAGAATGACAGACCAGACTTGCTGCAATTCCTGTTGGAGGACCCCACCCTGCAAGCAAGGCCCTTAGCCAGGAGTCAGTTTCTGCAGTGGGGCTGGGGCTCATCCCTGTTATGTTCTCTTAATCCTTTTATTAAAAAAGCGTTGGTCTCTATTTTAGCACTCAAGGAAAATGCTCCACAAGGATTGTTTGAGTGGCTTTTAATTTCACTTCTTAATGTTCTTGTTCATTTAAATTGCTTGAACAAGCGTTCAGCTGTATGGGCAGACAGAGGTAAGTCCACCCCCTTACGTACACTGCTCAGCCCAGACCCTCGGCCCTGCAGACACACTGAGGAACTTGGCACAGCAACATGCTGGCCACCCGCCCCCCCAGCTTCTGACTGGCTCTGTGTCTGCTGCGCCGCCCCAGATCCAAAAGGACAGACTCAAAAGTGTTTGCCCAGGGGGCTGTTTCCTTTGAGGGGCGGTCTCCAGGCACCTAATTTCTCTTAGGTTTCTTTCTTTTTTTTTTTTTT
>PVLD010004662.1:0-122473 GCA_004027595.1 Dinomys branickii
GTATCTTTTACCTTGTTTGGGAAATTTTCTGCTATTATTTCATCAAATATTCCTTTTATATCATTTGTGAGATCTCCTGCTGTTTCACACACTCCTATAATTCGAATATTGTTACGTTTTGCCTCATCTTGCAGCTGTTGGATTGACTTTTCTTGTGTCTTTGATGATATCATGAGATTCTTCCTTTCACGCTCATAAGGTGCCATGCTGTCTTCAAGTTCTGAAATTCTTTCTTTGGTTTCATTTAAACGGTTTTTCATGCTTTCAGTGTTAGTTTTCAAAACCTGGCATTCTCTTTGGACCTGTTTCATTATTGGTAATTCATTCCTAAATTGCTCTTGTAACGTTTCCATTTGTTTCCTATTTTCTTCTAGTATTTTGTCTATGTCTTGTCTGTGTGAATGGAACATTTCTTCAATCATTGTTTTCAGCTCGTTTTTTGTCTGAGAAATCATTGCGGGTATGTGGCTTATTTCTGCTTTGAGCTCTTTCATGGCCTGTTGGAGTTGTTTTATTTCGGATGCAATCGTTTTATAACTTGAAGTTATGAGGTTTCCTGGTTCCCCTGTATCTTCACATTCAAAACTTGTTCTGGGTGGGGTTGAGTTTTGAGACTGCGTTTTGTTCCTCTGTTTTCCCATTTTTGGGTATCAGATTCAAAATGTGGAGCTATAAATTCCACAGGCAGTTCAGCAGGCAAAGGTCTGCAGCAGAGGCTGCTCCAGTGGTTACTTCTCTTTGGGAGAATGTCCCTTAAGCTGTCTGCTGAGATTTCCACTTCTACTCCCTACCCCAAGACCTGGCCGGGGCAAATAAATAGCTCACCACCCCAGGATTCTTGCAGATAGGCCACTCAGGTGTTCCTCCCTGGGTGGAGCTCCTTCCCCCCTCACAAAACCCATTGAGGCGCCTAACTAGGTCTTCCCACACAGGAGATCCCGCAGTCCTTGAAGGTGCTTTGATGTCTCTCGCTGGGCTGAGCTTCTTCCCGATTCAGGAAAAACTGGTTAGAGTGCGCACTTAACTCACCCTGTGATCGTGCAGACAGGAATGCCGTTCAGATTTTTTTCCCTGGATGGAGATTTTCCCCGACTCAGAAATCCCGCCGGCCAGTCGCTGTTGCTCCAGTTCGTGCAGCGCTGGCTGCGGGGGTGGGGTTCTGAGCGGGATCCCGGAGCGCTGCCCAGTTTGGCGCAGTTTGTCCCAGTAGTGCGTTCTCTGTCGGGTTCAGGAGCTGAAGCCGTTCTTCCCTCCGTACTCGCTCTCTCGGCTGGTTGTCTTCTTCCCAGAAGTCCTCATTTCTGTCTTCATATTGCTATATTTCATTGTTTGGGTGGTAATCCTCTGGGAGGTTCTCTCTCTGCTGCCTACCTGGTCGCCATCTTCCCGGAAGTTCCTGTATTACTTTTATTGTTTTGGCTTTGTTTTGTTTTTATACATGTTGTTATTTTGTTATTGTTTTTGTTCTCTTTAAAATTAAAAAAATGATATGTATTTGTAAATACTATTTTTTAAGATAAGTAAGTAGACAGACAGACACCTTATTGATTCAATTCTCTAGAAAACTCTGCCTGCTTTGCCCAGCAGAAAGACTGATTCTGGGGCATGTTCCAGGCATGGGCCCCAGAAGAGAGAGCAGAGGAGAGGTTTCTCACCTTTTGTACTTGGTGCACTGCCTCTAGTTTCAACAGCCACTGCATCTGGATCTGGGAGCCTGAATCCTCACAGTGGACAGGAAGCCTCACTGGCCTTCATCTTCCCAGTGCTGACCTGCAGGTGGAGCCTGAGCAGAAGCCCACCTGTCTCAGGTAAAGGCATTCCTAGTGTGTCTGTCCTCCTCTCTTATTTTCTTCCCTTGAATTTCTCATCGTGTAGCTAGTACCTAACCAGCCATTGCCTTGGTGAGCCGTATCTCATGTCCACCATAAAGCAAGGGAGGTCAAGGATGCTGAATGCCCTGTGTGACTCACAGACTGTCACCTGGGGAGTTTAACAGGACATATCATTTAGTTAAAGAGTAAATGTAAATGAAACTTTTATTTCTGGCTTCCTATATGAATTTATATTAGATAAATTGCTAAACATTTCTAATATAGTGCATCACTTTGTGTATTATATTTTTCCATAAAATGTGTACAATTTGATATGTGTAACTGTGTATTTTAATTTACAAGAGGCAGTACTGTAGCTTTATTCTTTTTCTTCTCTTAATTAATCAGATGTTTTTAAGATCTATTCATTTTACTTCTAACTGCTACCTTGTACCCCATTTTGTATGCACCATATTTATCAACCCCTGACTCCAACACCTGCCTCAGCAAACAACACTGTAGTGATCATCCTCAGGTGTTTCCACCCTGAATGCATATGAGAATGTCTTTAGAAATGAATATTAATCTCATTACCATCACCAGGTCACTCTCCGTGGTGATCACTCCTGTCAGTGCATGGGGTCTCCCACATTCTACTCTGGCATTATTTATTACACTTCTAATTTTGCTAATCTAATAGGTGCCAAATTATATGCAGTCGGCCCTCTGTATTTGCAAATTCTGTAACCACAAACTCAGTCAACTGAATACAGACAACATTTGGAGGACATTTAGAAAACAGAAAAACACCTGGGTCTGTGCTGACCATATACAGATTTTTTCATTGATGTTATTCCCTAAACAATACAACAATTATTTACACAGTGTTGCCAGGAGTGAAAGGGGGGCCTGGAACTTCCTCCCCAAAAATGTCCAAGGATGATTATTGTTTCTCTTCATTGCACTTTTCTGATCACAAATGGGCTTGAGCTCTTCTTCATATGCTTGTCAAACTTTAAGGTTTCCTCTTCTGAAAACTGCCTGATGTAAGTGTCTTTGCCCAGTTTTTTATTCAGACTCCTAACATTGCCTTAGTCGACTGCAAGAAATACTGCCTATGATAGCTAGTGATGATTTTAGATATTACCAAGCTCTTTTACACATCTGTCATCTTTATATCTGATGCCCTTTAAATGAAGTAAATTCATCAATTTTTTTGGCCTAGTAGTTTCTATTTTTGGGATTTTGTTTAAGAATTTCATGCCCAGCCCTATGTTACAAAGATAATCTCTCAGATTTCTACTCTATTCTATTCTAGTCTATTTTCTTTGCAGTTTAAGCTTTAACATTTGTGTCTGTAACCAATTGCAATCTACCTTTGAAAATGGCGTGAAGTGAGGACGCTGCTGTTCTCCATGAGCCAGTTTCCCAAACACCATCTATCAGACAATCTGCTCTTTGGATTGGTTTGTGTACCTAGCTTGATTATGCACTAAATGCCCAGACATGGATCCATCTCTGAACATGCTTTATCTTTCCACTGGATTATGGGTCTGTTTTTGGTAAAATATGCATTCTTTATGATCTTTAACAATAGAGTGTGTCTTCATATCTGCTAGTAATAGATTGCATCTATTTATGCATATTTTCTAAGCTTTACTTATCTTTGTGTGAACTTTAAATTTTCATGTCAATTTTGTGGTGAGACTTTTGCAACTTTCCAAGAAAATTCTACTGGAGCTCTTACGAGAATTATCCTGAATTTATAACTAAACACACAAAATCTAGCATCTTTATAGAAGTAATATGACCTATGAAGTAGCATAGGATTGTCTCCATATCATTATATGACATTCATTAAATTTTTTAATGTATATGAAATCCTTATGAATTAGTGATTATATAAATTATTTAATGCTCTGGAGTACTGGCTGCTATTTAGAGTAGTATTTTTGTTATGTTTTCTGGTTAGTATTGTCAGCATAGAAGAGTCTATGAATTCACAAGTTGTTCTTATATTTGAAAATGTTGTAAACTATTTTGCTAGTTCTAACAGTTGGAATTGTGGATGTAGATAATTATATTTTCCAAAAATAAATCATATTGAACAGTTTTATCTACTCCTGTACATTGCTCCTGTTTAATATCACCTGTGTTGTTTTCCTTCCTTACAGCACTGGTCAGGAGAATACATACAAATGTTAAATAATGGGACTGATGGAAAATGTCATTACCTTGCTCAAAATTTTAGAGAAAATGTTTAACAGTCTTCAATAATCCTAATGTGCACTGCAACTTGTAGGGCATATAACTTTAACAATTTGAAGATGTTCCTTCCTATTTCTAGTTTGTTAATAATTTTTACTATAAATACATGTTGAATTTGCCAGGAATATTTTCAGCATCAACTCAGATAATCATGCATTTTATACTTTATTCTTAGTTTATACAATGAGTCCACTGACATATTTTCACATAGTATACTGTCCTGCATTTATGAGTAAGTTATATTTAATTATTATCTTTTTTAGCATACTATAGAATTTTTCCTATCTAGGTCTTATTTACATGGATATTGACATCTATGTTCAAAATGAACTATGCATGTAATTTTCTTAGGTTGTCCTCATGCAGTATAGAATGGAAAGTCAGCTTGGGATCTTTTTACATTCTGGGAAAAATTACTGGAATTAAGTCATAATTCATTGTTTCTTGAAGTTTAGTAGAACTTATCAATAAAACTATCTCAGTCCTGGAGTTTTGTTGAGGAGAAAACATATTTTCAAATGTATTATTTACATGTATGTAGTGCATGCCAAACATGCTAAAACAGTTTCAAAGCAGTAAATGAAACACATATTTTTGCCATAATTTGCCTTTAGTATTATATTCCTCTTTCTCCCAAATTCCACTTGCTTCCCATCTCCTTCCTTCTGTTTCTCTATGAGTCATGCTGCCTGGTATAGCAGGTATTATTTTGGGTTGAACTTACCAAATTTAGGCACTTGTCATCATTGATTTCCTTCCTGGCTGGGAGGCCCCAGGGAAACCCATCAGCCTCCTCTCTATACAGTGCCCATTTTTTACATCCAAAGCTTATTGCCCTCAGCACCTTAAATTGCAAGTGTCAGAAATGAATCACTGTAACAGTAATAGTGAGTCACCGTTGCCCAGCCCATGGGAAGTAAATGCTCCCATAAGTTCTACTGTGTTCCTCCTGGGTCAGGGAATAAATCTTTGCTCCTGGACTCCCACATTGTTTAAGTTATGCAAGTTCCCAGGATTTGCTCAGTGCTCTTGCTTACATGTGTCCCCACCTCTGGGAGGGCAAACCCACAGGTAATGGAAGCTGGACAGTTCACATGCACAGCAGTGGGACCAACTCCTGATCATTGGAATAGAAAGTCCCTTAATTCTAATTGAGAACACTATTCCCTTTAAATATGTATCACTGGCTGGGGATATATCTCAGGAGCACAGGGCCTGCCAGGCAAGCGTGAGGTTGTGAGTTTGATTCCCCATATCAAAATAAAATAAATAAATAAATATGTATCACTGTGTAGTTAATATTTCAGTCCTCTGTTTTTTTTTTCTTTATTGGAGTAATTTCATCTTAGGGGGAAAAAGTTGCTCTGTAATGATTCTCCTCAGTCTATGAGCCTTCTGTTTGGTCTAGAAATTTCTTGGGCTCTCTTTCTCTTTTCTCTGAGCTGCAGATACTCAACAAGTGCCAACAGAAAGAGAAAAGAAAACTGAGGGAAGAGAGGTTGAGAGGTTGAGCACCCCTGCACACTCAGCTGCCCACCTGTATACAGTGGCTTTCCATCACCTAAGTGATGGTAAATCTAGGAAGGAAGTGGTAAGTCAAAGCAAGTTTTAGACTCTTAAAATCATTGCTGTAAGTGAAATTGAGGCTCTTTGCCTAACCAACTATTTCTAAGAATGTGGAAAATACCTCTGTGAAAAGATATATGGAAAACTCTATAGTAGTTGAAGAACTCTAAAAGTGAGAAAAACAGAACAAATTAGTCATATTTCTATTTTCAAAATGACAAAAGACCAGGTAGATTTATGAATCACTTGATCGTAGGCCAATGTTCTACTGAGCTATTAATGCATTTTTTCATGTTCAAATTAAGTTCCACTGAATTCAGTACTCCACCATGTCTCGCTTACTTCATTTCCTCTTTGGACAGGATTTTATAATTTTTTTTGTCTTTTGAGACAGGGTCTTGCTGTGCAGTTCAGGCTGGCTTGAGCTCCCTTTGTAGCCCAGGCTGGCCTCAAACTCACAACCATCCTCCTACCTTAGTCTCCCAAGTGCTGGAATTACAGGTGTGTACTACCACACCCAACTCGGACAGGATTGGTACATGAAGAAACTCTTTTTTTTAATTTTTAAAGAGAATAAAACATTAAAAACATTAAAAATGATACATAATTTCAAAACAAGATGATAGGATATCAACAATGGTTGTTATATTGTACATTGTTGTCTTCAAAGTAGTTGTTCAGATTATCAGATATAGGCATGCAAAATTGATCAAACAATTAAGCATTAACTGTTCCTTTCAATAAACCAATATAAATTAGTAGTACAATTATCTTAGCTATCTTGTGTATATTTATATATTTTTTCCTTTCCTTCTTTCTTTTCTGCTTTCCTTCATCCCAGTTGTTCTTTCCTTTTGAGCAATTTCTTTCCCTTTCACAATATCTATTGTACCTGTCAGATTTTATTTATTCTTTCAGTTTCTTACACTAGGGAGACCATATGATGTTTACATATGCAAGTCTGATTTATTTCACTTGTAAACATGGTCTTTAGTTACATCCATTTACTTATAAAAGCCTCAAGTTTATCTTTTTTATAGCTGAGTAATACTCCATTATACAAAAATACCACAATTTTTTTATCCATTCCTCAGTGGATGGGCATTTGGGTTGTTTCCATGATTTAGCTAATACAAATTGAGCTGCTATAAACATGGGTGCACATATATCACTGTGATATGTTTTCAATTCTTCTTCAGAACATGAAGAAACTCTTGAAGTGGTATTATCCTTCTCTTGCCTTTTCCTTGCTTTTTGCCTTTTCTTTTCCTTTCTTTCCTTTCCTTTCCTTTCCCTTTCTTTCCTTTCCTTTCCCTTTCTTTTCCCATCTTGTTACTTCTCTCTCATTGCTGAGATAAAGTACCCAACACCCAAAGTTAGAGGGAGAAAAGCTTATTTAGCTCACAGTTTGTGGAGGTTTCAGTCCATAATTGGCTGGCTCCAAGGCAGGGCAGTGCATGGCAAAGGGGCAACAGTTCATTGTGGTGGAAGACAGTAAAAGCAACAGCCGAACCTTACCAACATTTTTCTGTCCCTTTTTCTGCTCTACAGGCTGCTGGGATGAGGCCGGTGCCAAACCAATCAGTGAACTGATCACACACCCTTAATCCCAGCATCACACACTCTAGATTCAGCCACCTCCAAAGAAACTCTATGACCATGTGAGGCTTTGGGGGAACAAACCGTAACATTTCCTTTCTTTTCTTTCTGCTCTAAACACGGCTCCTGACGTGTAGATCTCCATGTACAAGTTTTTAACCACTTCATTATAAAGAGTGGTCAGTGCATTTGCACAAAGGCTGATTTTAACCTAATGCCTAAAGATATCTAGCTAGTAACTCACTCCTCAGTAATCTATACTTCAGAGGTAGCCATAACCACATGTGAAAACACTGTTATATAAATATATAAATATGCCACAGAAATGTCTTCAACAAACTTTTCTTGGTATAATAGTATTGTCTTGGTTACCTTTCTCTCATTGCTGAGACAAAATACCCAACACCCAAAATGAAGGAAGGAAAGGTTTATTTAGCTTACAGTTTGTGGAGGTTTCAGTCCTTACTTGGCTGGTTCTGAGGCAGAGTGGCACACGGCAGAAGGCAAATGTTCATGGCAGCAGAGCACAGCAAAAACAAACAGCAAAAATGAGGAATGGCTGTAAGTGGCCACTTTCCTTCTTTTACATTGTAAACAGGCTACCCCCACCCAGGGGACGTGTAGCTCCCACACGATGTCCATGCCCTCCTCTTGCACAGGCTCAGGTTGTGTATAAAGTAAGCACTCCAGCTTCCTGCTGAGGCACTCAGCCATACCTCTAGACTCCCCAAGTTGACACAATGTATCAACCATAACAGTATTCAAGAAATGCAATTCAGTAAGAAGGCTTTGTAGGTTCAGGTGCCTTTGGTCAAGGTATAAAGATGTGGTATCCCTGGTCGCCTGAGCCATGTGGAGTGGGTGCCATGTCTGCAATGCTTCATCTGACAAGGAATAAAGACAGCAGCTCCGTGTCCTTATCCAAGAGGACACTGGACTGATCTTGACACTGAAAAACTATTGGGGTCATCCTTATACCTGAGGACATAGAGAAAGGACTCCATCAGGACCACAAAACCCAGTTGTATATCTTTCTTGAGGTCTGTTCAGTAATAACAAACACATTTACTTTTCTAAATTACTACGGAAAATATATATTGCCATGAGTCCCTCTCACAATCCTCCCCTGCTCTGGACGCACTTGCCCCGTGGCTCTTGCCCCTCTCTGAGGCAGTCCTCTTTTGTGAGTGTCCAACTTCTCTGTCACAGCTGCCTGGATATCCCAAATCAGTAGAAAACTTTTACTTACTGTGGCCATTTTGATTTTAGAGAAGAGCCGGAAATGGTTTGGTGCCAGATCCAGTGATGACATAGATGGGGAGAACCGTACTATTTTATGAGCTTGCCTTCCATCGGATGGTATGAGGCAGCAGCATTCACTGTTTTTAATCACACCTTGTAAAGACACAAAGAGAATTTCTAGATGTGCTTTAGAAAGCACCAAGAATGGTGAGATAAATGTGCTTGAAACAAGGGAGAGGAGGTTGAGCAAGATTAATCGCAACATGCCTTTTACTATAGTAAGTTTTTATTTAAATGCATACAGTATGTTTTGATCAGCCCTTGTATGTAAGCAGAAGTGAATTGTAGCCATCTTTACAGCAGTCGACCTGGTGCCAGGTCACAAAGTCGGTAACGCATTTCCTGTCATGGATGATAATGATGTTATCAACTGACTCTGGAAGCTGTTTGCTAAGCAATAGTTCACACTGTAAAAACATCAGCTTGCCTTGGTGGACCAGACTAAGGATGGGGCCTCTTTCAAAGGTAAGCGTCTGCCACAAAGCCTAGGACACTGTGATCCTTGGGGCTGCCTTGTCTTGGGAAGTATGAATGAGTCAGTTGAAGGTGGTGACCAAAGAGAGACAGGCACAGGAAGTGGGCCCTCCGGGGACTGCAAGGCCGTGCCCAGAGACCGAGAGGCAGTCAGCCCGGGAACAGGGGAGTAAGCAGAAACATAAAGTCAGGCGCAGTTGTGACAAAGCCAGTGCCAGAAGCAAGAGGACTCAAGGGCTACTGAGACCTGTTGGATGTGGGCTGCGCCTCCGTTGGTGGGGTGAGTGGCCAGTGGTCATGCTAGACCATGTTTCTTCTCAGCCTGACTTTAGTCATATGTCAAAACACAAGAAATATTTAGCGAGGACCTACAGACCTACACTACTCACGTGCATGCCTTTCTCACCCTGATGAGCATGTCTTACCAGCGCTGTCTCACTCAGTAGGGTACATCCTTTGTGAAAAACTGTTTCTGTGTTTAGGCAAAGCCCACCTGGACTTATAATAACTCTCATCAAGATTTACTATTTATGTTTCATATATATGAAATAAGAGTCAAATGGAGGAGAAATTGTTCAGTATCAAAGTTTAAAGAGATTGGAGAAGACAATGGATTCACTCATGCTTTCATTGCACAAATGTGTTTGCTGCCTGTGTGTGGAGAGCATTTAGAGATACCCATCAAATGAGAAGTAAATAAAAAAAAGATGTGGTATTTTTATATAATGGAGTACTACTCAGCCATAAAGAAGGATAAACGTGAGACATTTGTGGGTAAATGGATACAACTTGAGGCCATACTTATAAGTGAAATAAATCTAACTTAAATGCATAAACATCATATTGTCTCCCTGGTATGAGAAATTGAAAGACTAAAAAGATCTAAAATGTATGTATTGTGAAATGGGAAGGCACTGTAAAAGAAAACAGAAACTAAGATGGGGGAAAGGAAGGAAGGGAAAAGGGAGAAAAATGCAAGTTGGCTATACTATCAGTGTCTTAGTTCATTGAAAAGGAAGGTGTGTGCTAAAACTGATTGGAACATGTTTTATGCTCATATCTTGTACTGTGAGTAACTACTATGAAGATGACAGTGTGCAATGTGTTAACTACTGTCATTCTCCTAATTTGATATAAAATTTTGTGGGTTTTTTTCCATAATATAAAAAAAAATCTGGGGAGAGAAAAACTGTTTCCTTCCCTGAGGACTCACAATCCAGTAGACAGACCATGTTTTTCGGAAGTTTTCATGATATATCGCGGTGTGGGATGCAACAATGACATATGCAAAATAGCGAAATGCAGATATGGACATGTTACTAGAGTTCCTGAGGAGCTTAGGAGTTCTGTGTGCTTGATGAGAATTACTGCTACTGAAATATTATGTGATCAAGAGTTCAGAGTGGCATTAACTTTGCCTTTACTGTTGTTAGATGTTTATTATGATCGTAAGAAGTTTCAAAATGGAGCTTTGTTACTAACACAAAAGGTGACATTAAGTGGATGATGGCAGATTTCGGGCTAAATATCCCTCTTACTTGTATGCATTAGGGAGGCAGAACATACATGAGGACTGTGTGCCCTAGGGTGGGGCCAACAACAGGAAATTGGCAGCAAATGACACAACCAAGACAGACTATTTGATCAAGCGCTCTCTATATCCAGCTGTTCTACAAGAACCAATAAACGCAGATTGAGCTGTAGTAATTTTTATTTGTGCAATACTTGTCCTAGCACAGGGTCAAGGCTACTCCTGTTATATAAAACAAACTATTAGAAAACCTTCTGTTATATAGATGACACTCTAGACTTGTTTATAACTCACAATAATTTTCCTTAAATTTTTGAAATAATTTGCGTAAAACTACCTAGGCCTGGTGCCCTTTTTTACTTATGTTATTATTACAGCACTACCTATGGATATCAAAAAAGAAAACATATGTAAGACAAATCCATGCAAGTAAGAACCTGGGAGTCGAGGTACTTACTTCCTCTTCTTACTTCACCAGGGTCTTGCAACGACCTGTGCTTTCAGAATGACTGGTAAAGTGTACTGTTGGGTGGAATTTCTGACTCTTATGAGTCTGACTTAATGTGTCCTAATTTCCTAGTCTTTATAGAATGACATAGAACATATGTTTATAATTTTTCAATCTCTTCTGTGCCATTGGTTACATCACACTCCCAAACTGCAACCTAATGCTTTGGAGTTTTCCTGCTTCTTTGACTGTGTTCATCTTTAAAATTCTTTCTGCACATTGCAGACAGGACGCTGCAGACACAACATACTTCTCCCACAGGCATTTTGGCATGCATCTCCTAAAAGAAGAATATGCTCTCCTGCATCCACAGTGCAACGATTAGAACGAGGACCTCGCCTCATGCAGCACTTATGGCCAACCTCTAGATCTTCTTAAATGTTCCTAAATGTCCCACTCATGTTCTCCAGAGTGAAACAAACAAGCAGACAGGACTCCACCCAGCTCCAGTCCAGCGTTATGTCTGCCGCTGGTATACTTGTGTCTTTCACTTCCTTTAATCTGGGACATCTCTTCTGTCTCTCTTTGTCTTTATGACCTTGCTTTTAAGAAGAGTGTTTGTCCTGTACAATTTGCAGAGGACATTTTTTAAACAACATGTTTGAATTGAATGAGAATTTGCTTAAGACCAGTTTAGCTAGAACAATTTACTCTGATTGAAAGACGGACAGTGCCCTGTAAATGACATAGATAAGAAATAATAAGGCTAAATATTGAAAGTATCTGATCAAAGAATATATGCAATGGTCATGTTTTTGCTTGCTTTGCTTATTGTAAAAATTTGAAGTCAAAGTAACTACTGAAATACAAACAGAAAGGTTGAATAGGCATGTCACAATAAACATAAAAGTATATTTTCTAAGAACTAAGTTTTCTTCTCCCCTCGTTTTTTTATGTTGATTAAACCATATGGTTGACAACTTGGGAATCAGAAATCATTATGCCTGAACACATATACAGCAAGTAGTTTATGATTAATAAAGTAATGGGGTAGGCATTGAAGAGATATCAGACTTTGAAGAACACTGTTATGGTAAGAAGATGGTTTAAACAATTGACTATGTTCCTATAGTAAATGTATTACTTTCCATGTTCTGCTCTAGAAAACCTAGGAATGGCTTTCTTCGCTTGTGTTCATGCTTTGGTTTCTTACTGCATACTTTTGTCTGGTACAGTACATGGTAACTTTTCTTACTGCTGGGGATTACACGCAGCTCTTAACCCTCCCTTTTTAATTTTAAACTTTTTTGTATAAATACACTTAGAATTTATACCACTTGTTTCCCTTTTATGTGCACATAATGATGTAAGATTAGAATCCTTCAGGAAGCACAAAATAATTCATACAAGATGAAAAATTGAATTCTACCCCTTCTGAAGCCTAGTGAAGCTGTTAATAAAATCTTTAATTACCGTACTTACCTGCACCCCTCATCTCCTGAATTCCTTCAATTTTCTCAACTTGATTTTGTTGATACACTTTTGTACCTATTCATAACATACCTTGATTCTTCTTTTCTCCCATTGCCCTCCCTCCCTTCAGCCCTTCTTCCCCTCCTTATTTACAAAAGCTTCCATTTTTGCCTCCTGTTCTATTTTCCTTTGTCCTTCCTTACATTCTCTCCTCCTCCCTTCCTCTCCTTCCCATCTGAACGTTTTCTTCCTACTTCCCAATATCTATCATCCATTTTGGTCCTCATTTACACTTTGAGTTTCTCACATGCGAGAAACAGTGTGATATTTAAACACATATGCCTGATTTATTTCACTTATAAGTATGGTCTCAAGATGTATCTATCCATTTACCTAAAAATGTCTGGTTTATCTTTCTTTATGTCAGAATAGTACTCCATTATATATAAATACCACACTTTATCTATTCACCTGTTGGTAGGCATCTAGACTTGTTTCTAAGATTTAGCTATTACAAACTCTGCTGCTATAAACATGTGTATGCATATATCACCATGCATATGTCACCATGGTATGATGCTTTTAACTCTTTCAGGAAGCTACCAAGAAGGGGAATACTGGGTCAAATGGAACCCTTAGTTTTAGGTTTTTGAGGAATCTCCATAGTGCTTTCTATATTGGTTGTGCCAATTTCCACTCCCAACAACAGTGAAGAAGGGTTCCTTTTTCCTCACAGCCTCCCTAGCATTTGCTGTTGGTTGATTTCTTTATGATAACCATTCTTTCTGGAATAAGATGAAATCTCAGTGTTGCTTTAATTTGCATTTCTCAAATGACTAGTGACGTTGAACTATAATTATTTGCTATTTCTACTTCATCAGAGAAGTGTTCACTTCAGATGCCCATTTTTGGAGGGAACTTTAAATTTGTGTCTGAGTTTTTTTAGTTTTTAATATACTCTATATATTAGCTCATTGTCTGAAGAACAGCTGGTAAAATTTTTTCCCATTCTGTGGGTTGTTTCTTCACTCTATTGGTGATTTCTTTTGCTGTGCAAAAGCTTTTTAATATGGTGAGATCCCAGTTATTGATTCTTTGTAATATTTTCTGTGTGATCAGGGTTTTGTTCATAAAGTCTTTGCCTACACCTATGTCTTCCAGAGTTTTACCTATTTTGTCTTCCAGCAGGTTAAGTATTTCTGTTTTAATATTTGGATTTTTAATCCATTTTTTTTTTAGTTTAGTGCATGGTAAGAGACATAGGTCTGGTTTAATCTTTGGCATGTGGATAAGCCAGTTTTCCTATCATCATTTATTTAAGAGGCTATCTTTCTTCTACTGCAGGTTTTTGGCCCCTTTGTCAAAGATAGGTGACTGAGTGTCCTTGGAGCTGTTTCTGCATCTTTTATTCTTGGATCTTCTTTTGTTACTGTACCATGTAATTAATTTTTAAACAGGCAGGTTCTTGCTTAATTGACCAAGGTAGGCTTGAACTTGAGATCCTTCTGCCTTAGCTTCCCACAGTTTTGGGCTAACAGCAACCGTGTCCAGCTGGAACATAGTAATTCTATCCACATTCTTTATTTCTACAGGTTTCTTTGACAAGTTTGATTCAGCTGGATTTGCTGTGCCTTACTTGACAGCCCTGCAAACTTCTTTGGTTAACCTTGTGCAAGGCCACTTCACAGTTAGTCCTCCATCCCACCAACTGCGTCTGAGCCCACAGCATCATGGTTCACATCCAGTCCACCTCATGTGCCTCCTGTCCATCCTACTGACGTGGGGCTCTCTCCAGGGCCGCTTTCCCTTGACTCTCTTAATGTAGCTCCATGTGGAACAGGCACCAGGAAGACATAAAACAGCAGCAGTTCTCCAATTCATACATATATTGAGCTTCTCTGTCTAGTGCATCCAATGCAGGAAATGTCCTATCTTTCTCGCATTCTGGAATATGACCACGGGTGCAGCCTCATGGAGGGTTCAAAATTTTATCATATATCTGTATGCCTTCAACCTCTCCCTTATTAATAGTGTTATGCAAATCTCCAGTCATCTGGCTTATCTCCTTCCAGAGCCAGCAGGGCCAACAGATGCACCACCAGATCACAACCTATCTCCTTTTTCGGCTCTTTAATGGGTCCTTCCAGTGTTTACCCCATTTCCGTTTCATTTAAGAAAATTATTTTTATAATTACCTTGACTTTATTTGATTTTCTCTTTATCAGCAATACCAGTTAACCTGTTCATAAGTTATGCTTAAGGTACTATGTGTTGATTCTTCCTCTTTCTATTCACAATTTTAATTAATGAACCTCCTAACCTCTTACCGAGTTCATTCATCATTTTTCTCTTTGCTCTGAATTCCAGGCAGTCAGCTCAAGAGTGCACACTTCCAATTCCTCTGCCCACAGCACCAATTTCACTCAGAGGGGTCTTACTGTAGATCCCAATTTTTGAAGCATTTACCTGATATAACTTGTTTCTTTGTTGTTTATCTCTGTTTGTAAAGTATTACAAAAATTTATTTTTCCCTCATTATCTTTCTTTTCAACTTGCCCTGTTCTTCTCTAAAATGTCCCTAATTTTGACTCACCCTGCATTTGGTTTCTCACATGTACCAAAGCTTTCAATTTTTTAAAAAAATTCTTGAAATATAGCATTTTTAGGTTTTTTTACCTTAAAGACAAAAAAATACAACAGAGTTTCAAAACAGGTTAGTAGGAGAGTTACAGTAATTAATACATTGCATATTATTGTCTTCATAGTAGTTATTCAAAGTACAAGATATAGGCATGATATCTTGTCCAAACAATTTTAGCACAAACCTTTCTCTTCAATGACCTAAGAGAACTAGCTGTGTAACTCTCTTAACTGACTTGTGTATGGGTATATTTTTTCTTTTTCCCTTTCTTCCTTTCTTAGCCACAACAGATTCTGTTGCCAACTAGATGACCTCCTTACCAGTACCTGGAGGGCAGGTGTTGAGCAAAGCCAACTCTAAATGTCACCCCAGGCAGCCATGCTCCTCCCCCAACCCTATCCTTGGACACTTGAAGCAGAGTCCTCCAGAGCAAACTTGCTGAGTGCTCCCTTCACTGGTAGCAGCCCTGTCCCTGCACGGATGGAGGCCTCAGACAGGGGCAGGTGAGGGTGGAGTCAGCACTGTCTCTTTCATAGGGTGAGATTACCTAATTCAATTCCTGCTGTATAGTTAGTAACTAGTTATCACTGATACTGAACATAGGTCGTTGGTCAGTTATTACTGGGCTCTCTGCACTTCAGGTGAGCACACTAAGGGGCTGGGCTTGTGCGAGTACTTCTGTCTAATGTGGTGATAGTCCTGGGTGTGGACCACGGGGGCTGATCTACATACGTCACACCTCCTGGTATTCCTGCGCTCAAGAGGTTCAAAGTGATATTTAGCCCATATTTATATAATTCTTGCTCTGTTTTCTGCCTTCTCAAGTTTTGATGCATTGTCCATCTGAAATATCCCACAGACAGAGGGGAAGCTGTTTCTGTGAGCCACAGCCAATACCTCATGGAATCCTAACTTCACAGTCTTAATCTTGGCCTCCCCTGCAGCAGAAAGGGGACTGCGCTGACATTCAGCCATAACTCACCCAAAAGTTCTGAGGGCCCCAGGGCCTCCCCTGAAGCCCAGGCTGAAAGGGAGGCTTCTCTGTATATATTCTTCCCTGCTTTGTATGTGAGTTATTATCCAAGAAAGAACACTCAGATCTAGGTCTAACTTCCACGATATATGCAGTTTTAATTTCAATTTATTTCCAACAAAAAAATGAACATAATCACCTGTTACAGTATTTATATACAACTCCCCAGGAAAGAATTTGACCCACACAATCTCCCACTTATTTTGAATTTCCTTCTTTTTCCAAGTCTTCATCAGAAATAGGAGAAATATCTCATGCTGCCCTGCTAACATTTTAAGCCCAGAACACATTTCAATACCCACTGGGGCAATGCTCTTCCACTTAGGGGCCAACTTGCTTATTGCACTGATCTCTAGCAAGAGGGACAGCCAGTAACTGGGACGCAGGGACTGGGTGGCCTCAGGGTGCCAGCAGATCTGGGGTCACTGTCCTCAGGACAAACTCCTGGGCTCCCTCGCCTCTATTTGTACCTTCCTTTGAGGTGTGTGGGTTCTGGGCCCCATTTCCCCAATCAGGATGCACAGAGAGATTGGGCTGGCATGAGCTCAGTGGCAGAGCACTCACCATGCACAGGCAAGGCCCTGGATTCTGCCCCCAATCCTGGAGGGGGGAAATAAAAGAAGATTGCACTCGGGGAGACACTGCTACCTCCAGAATCAAGGGAATGTCTGAAGAGGACAAGTGTGGAAGGCCTTTGTATCTACTCTCAACAAAAAATGACCAAACGTGCTAAACTCATGTTCTCAACTGCTCCGCCCCCTTCTCTGTTGACCAAATAATAAAACTTCTGTAATTTTTCTAAAATGGTATTCACTAAATAATCGCTATTTTTTATACTCTTCTAGAAGTGTTTCCTACATTAAAAATTCTAGGATTCTGACACAAACTGAAAATTTCAGCAAACACCATTATGACCTGTAAACCTAACATGTCAACTTCAAGGGATTAAAAAAATCTAGCAGATTAGTAGAGCATACTTCTGTGTCTGCAGGGCGGGCTTGGGTACTCTCTGTGATTGCTCACTCTTCCTCCCTATGGCTGTGCCCCTGCTCTGTTAGCTACCATGAAGTGAACAGCTAACTCCACTATATCCTTCCCCTGGGATGTTCCTGCTTTTGAACCAGCTGCACAAGGATTGACTCCCCCCCAGACCATGAGCTAAAACTTCTCCTTTTTCTAAGTTTTGAGTATTGGGTATTGTCATCTCAACAACAGGAAACTAATACCCCCATTATTTAAAACTACATGTTACTTAAATTTACCCCTCTTCTGAGATGATCTCAGACCACACATCCTACAGTACAGCCTCAGAAGTGTCCATGTGGTGCTGTGATGGTCTTTGTGAAATGGGCCTCATTAAAATCATAAGTGCTTAGGAATGCTAAAGATTTGAGCCACCCAGTGATTTGTTCCACATATTTTTCTGAACTAAACTTCTACAGCTGAAATAACCAAATTTTGTAAATATCTCCAATTTCCTGGAATTCTTCTCCTTCAGCATCTGAAAAACAGTTTGTATGAAAATGCAAGGACAGGCAGAATGTGATGGGGATGTAAATGGTCTCAGTTTATAGGCTGAAACCTAGGAGTTATGTTATTTCAACACCATACAAAAATAATTAGTGTAACAAATATTACACATTCTACAACTTCTGCCTTTGCACATGTAAAGAGACCAAAACTCATTGCCAAAGCTCTGAGGAAACTCCTAGCTATGAGGAACTTACTGCATTGTAAGCATCCACACTGGCTTTCTAGTTAGTAAACAGAAACCAGGAAACTGCTCACTAAAAGTACGATGAATTTTGACTGTAGTCAACACATTTTAAAAGCTTCTTTTTGGTAATTTGGGTCACAATTTTAGAAACATACAAAACAATTAACCCAAAACTATTACTGGATCCTTCGTTATTCATAATGCTGTTGAGAGTCTGTGCTATGTGTTAACATAGATGTTGATAAAATACCGAATTTCCCTACTACAGTGTTGGTAGGGCAGCTGGGAGACAAAGAAATCAGCAAGCCGCCATCAGTAATAAAATGATAACACAGCCCTCAGTTAGTGAGAAATAGATCCTGGGTAAACCACGTTCAGCAGAAACTGCAGTCACTCCATCCATCATTCTGTTTCTTGCGATGCAGTAAAGACAGGTCAAAGGTTTAGGTGGGGAGGGAAAGGATGACAGAGAAGGTAGAGGACCAGCATTGCTCTCGTCTTCCCTCAAGGCGACAGAGACTTCACAAAGTTGTCCACCATCTTTGACTGAGTTTTGAAAAGTAACTAAAAATTTTCAGGCAACTAAGCTAAGGAGCACTTCTCGGCATGAAAGTCTTTTGTAGAAGACCCAGGAGAGTGGAGGACAGTTCATGCTTGATAGAAAATGAACAAGTGTGATGAAGTACTCGTTACGGCTAAGGAAAAACACTAGAAGCTATGAGAATACAAAGACAAAGAAAAGTATGCACAGAATCGGAAATGAATAACGGGAATGTGAGGACATGAATGAATAAGAGAGAAAACATAAGAACATTAGTGAGTGAAGCAAGTACTCAAAACAGACTGTCAGCCACCAGACACTTGGAAATTTGACTCCATACTCCCAGGCATCCAAGAAGAGGAGAATATAATCAGGCAGTGCATTAGCTTTTCCAAGAAACCAGACTAATTTAACTGAATCCCATATTTTGCCAGCAAATAAAGGAAATCCTTTGTGATATAGTGAACAATGTCCTTGACAATATTTGCACATTAAGAAAAACTTGCATGGCCAATTCAAGACACACTTTGATGTAAACTTACACTACAACCATCAAGGCAAAATTTCATGAGAGAAATTCTATTGAGGTCAAGATAAGGCAGCGGAGGCCCACTGCTCCAGGACATTCTGGCAGGAGGCCCTGAGGGATGCACACATTTAGGCAACAAGCAGGCTGGCTGGCATCCCCTGGACAGTCAAGGCTACCACTGCCCACATGACTAGTTCTGAGGATGGAGTCAAGGCTTTCCTGAGAAAGCAAAGCTGGTCAAGTTGAATTTAGCTCAATAAACTAAGCAGTCCCACGTCATCAGGTCTTGGGTTAAAAACTGGTTAGAATGGACTCTAGTTGAAATAAATCAGACCCACATGTGTAAATACCATATTGTCTCACTAATGTAGGAACCTGAAAGAGTAAATAAAATCTGTAAGGTATAATAGATATTGTGAAAGGGAAAGAAACTGCTCAAAGGGAGGGACAACTGGGATGAGGGAAAAGAGAAAAAGAAAGAAGAAAAAAAATATATATATATATATACACACACAGGATAACAGAGTCGTACTGCTGACTTCTATTGCTTTATTGAAAGAAATAGTTTAATTGGTTGCTAGACTGTGCTTGTTTGAAACCAAATGGGCCTCACGGACATCACAATTAAAAGGTTTTGCATAAAAAATTTATATTATTAAACTTCTGTACAAAAACTGGCTCAGTGAAATATGAGACCTCCTCAAAAAAAAAAAAGACTAACAGCACTGTGGTACAGGCCTGTGACTCTGGCACTCAACACACTGGGGCAGGAGGGTCTCAAGTTCCACTCCAGCCTAGCCAATTTAGAGACTTAGTGAGACCCTGCTTCAGACTTTAAAAAAGAAAAAAGGAACTGGGGTAAGAAAATATGTTCTGTAAAAATGTAATTATATATTCCTTGTACATTTCTGACATTTTTGATGAACATCTTCACTTCTATAATAAATTAAATAAGAAAAAAATTAAAATTAAAAATTCTGACTATCATTTTAGGACAGGACTTAGATATTGGCTGTGTTCCCACTAGCTAAGTGACATGGCATCTCTTCATTATCTTCTCTGCCTGCCCATACCTATAAATTTGGTTGAAAATAACGTCTTTCTTCCCAAATTATTGATACTCAAACCAGATCTCAAAAGTTCAAGCACCTCACACAAAGCAAGAGAAACTGGGCTCAGGTATTTGGAGTAGGCTACTGATACTTGTGACCACACTGCCCAAAGCACCCGCTTCACCTGCAAGGCAACACTGTTGCAGGTCAAGGTTTTACTTACCAGCCTGACCCCTGAGTGTTAGTCCCTCAGAGTGAACTGCCCCCTCCCCTCCCTGCTGGTGTCCTTCAGAGCAGTTCCTGGTGAGACCCAGTGTCCTCAACATTGGGTCTCACCAGGAGTTAATATCGCTCAATAACACGACTTATAAACTTTTTTAAAGGCCACATAAACACTGATCTTTTTTTCAAGCTGTTTTACAAATTGGAATTTTTATGATGCTTTTAAAAGATAACCCTCCAAATTTGATGATGTTTTGTGAGAACTAAAAGGATTAAGACATTCAAACATTAAAAAAAAAAAGACGGAAATGCAGGAAAAAACAAGTAAAGACAGGAAAAGGGGAAAATCCATTTTGGGCTGGTTTTCCACCTCCCGCAGCCATGCTTTCCACAGTCCAATTCCTATGGAAAACATCACAAATTCCCTTCATGCCATGTTGTCCCAAGAAGAGTTCCTGTTGTGGGCTTCAAATGGCCTATGAATACCATGGTCTGTGGATGGAGAAATGCACACATTATTTAGAAGGATAGGCAATGTAGACTTACAGACACCAGCCAGAAGATAATGCCACAACAAACAACACCAAGAAGCTCTTCAGGATCAGATTTCTCCACCACATTGCTGCAATGCTACATGTCCATGTATTGAATAAATTAGCCTCCAAAGTAGTAAATATTAATCTAGGATGTCAAGTTTTGGTAGCATATATATGGCAATGATTTCCACTGTAGACATATAGTGTACATGTACAATGTACACATATATGTGTGTGAAGTACATATTCATGAATTCATATTACTCTTAGCTTTTCAAGTTTTTTTGCGGGGAGGGAACTGGGAATTGAACTCAGGATCTCATGCTTGCCAGGCAAGCACCACATTGCTGAGCTATATACCACCCCCCTCTCAGCTTTTCAAAGTCAGTAAAGGATTTATCTTTGGTCACACCACATTTTCTGTATTAAAAAGGGAAACTGGATTAGTACTGCTTAGCAATAGAGTAACAGCCATCTAATTTTTTTGTAAGAGGTCATTCTTAGCTATATCAAACATTGAATTTAAATGCTAATAAACATGTGAAATACTCTGCCTTCGTTTTTTGAGCTGTGACACATGCTCACCAGTAGCCAAGGTCCGGAGCCCACTGTGGGAGGTGACAGATTGTTGGAAACTGCACACCTCAAGTGCCAAATCCATGTGCAGACTGCTCCTCCATGAAATGGGCAGCAGTCCTCCTACAAAACTGTTGGCTCATCTGTAATTGTCCGTTCTTCACTCATGAAATGACTACAAACAACAAAAACAAGACTGGAAGTGAAACCAGCCCCTGCCCATGAGGTGCTGTGCCAGCACGGGAAGAGGACGAGCAATGTTGGACCAGGGAAGCTGTTGTCACGCTTGTTATGGGTCCGCTACGACTGCAACATCTCTTCCTACGTGCTCTCTTAGATTTAAGAGCCTCATATGCTAATGCCTTTTCTAACCTAATTGTCTCCCTTTTGTTGTCTTCTGCATCCATTTTTAAATCCTCTGAAGTCCAGGCTGGAGATATAGCTCAGTGGAATAAGCGCCTGCCTAGCAAGCGCAGGGTCCTGAGTTTGATCCCTAGTACCGCAAAAAAAAAAAAAAAAAAAAAAAAAAAAAATCCTCTGAAGTCCTTAAGAGTGACTTTAGGCTCCAGAACAGCTGGCAAATTATATTGGCTGTTGAGATAGCCCAGGAAAAAGTCTATGCTATGAAACACACTGCCTCTCTGCTGCTCTGAAAGCTTGCCCATGGCCATTATGGCTGCTGAAGGGCTGGCACCCACCCTTTTTGTGAAGGAAAGAGGCTCCCCTTTAAGAAATACAGTTATTTTTCCATGAATGTGGGTACATTCTCCACTTGGAAAAGCAAACAGCTCAACTTCCCCTTCCCCAAACCCGGCCTGCCACATGACTGGCTATTCTTGTAGCTTCCCGGTACATTGTCAGGGTCAGGTTAGTAGCAGAAAGTGGCAACTGTCCAGACCTTTCTATGAAGGAGCATTAGGACAGAGGAAGCCGCTCCTGTCCAGACATGGGAGAGCTAAGATCATTTGCCAACCTGTCCAGATATGGGAGAGCTAAGATCATTTGCCAAAGGCTCAGCTCCTAGCAAGGTGTTCCAGGCCCGCAGCTGCAGCCAGGAGGAAATAAAGCCAAGCAGGCAGGTGACACCTATTGCATTTCAAATAATCAGTAATAAGATCAGCCTTTTCCAGAAGGTTCTGTGCTCTGGCTGAAAGAAGCACCAATCAGGTTGTCCTGGCTGGGTCAGAGAAGCGCTTCAGAGTCAAAAGAAGATAATAAGGTGGTGATGAGACTCAGACTAACTATTAAAGAACTTTCAGAAATACTGATCTGTCAATATACTGTGCTAGCAGGGCACAATGACCTGTAATCCCAGCACTCTGGGAGGCTGAGGCAGGAGGACTGCAAGTTCAAGCCCAGACTTGGGAACTCAGCAATTTAGTGAGGATCTGTCCCAAAACAAAAAATAAAAACGGCTTGGTGATATAGCTCAGTGTGAAGGTCCCTGACTTAACCCCAAGGATCCCCCCAAATTATCTGCTAACCTGCTATGTTGATATTATCTCTCTGTGTGTAGTTTGTATACTTGAGTATACAACCAATTTGTTTTAAATCTGTGTCAAGCATACAATGTAATAAAGCAGGGGCTGTGTTTTATAAAAAGAAGTAAGATCATGGCCACCATGAAGTGAATAGCTTTTCTTTGCTGGACCCTCCCATCATGCCCCTTCTGCCTTGGAGCCTGCTGGGGATGGATTATAACAATTGTCAGCTGGCTCCAGCTGGCTATAACAATAATGCTAAAAAAACAATAAAAACATAAGGGAGGGCCGGACATATAGCTCAGTGGCACAAGTGCCTGACTGGCAAGCGCAAGGTCCTGATTTCAATTCCTGGTACAAACAAGAAAAAAACATAAGGGATAGCCGGGTATTGTGCCACACACTTGTAACCCCAGCATTCAGGAGGCTGAGGGAGGAGGATCACCATGAGTTTGAATTCAAGGCCAGCCTGGGCTACATAGCAAGAGTTCGTCTCAACTCCCCCACTCCACCGCATCGCACGCCACCCCACCCACAAAAAGAAAGAAAGAAAAGGAAACATAAGAGAAAATGCTTCACAACATTGGTTTGGGCAAAGACATTTTAGGTATGACTCCACATGCACAACCAACAAAAGCAAAAATGGATACAGGGAATGTCAAACCACACAGAAAGCTTCTGAACACCAAAGGGAACGATTAGCAGAAAAAGGCAGAGACAGCCAACAGAGAGGCAAAAACATTTACACACTACCCATCTGAAGGATTACTGTCCAGAATCTACAAGGAACTCAAACAACCAAACAATGATAGTGATGAGGATAAGGAGGGAGGGAGATCGTCTGATTTTTAAATAAGCAAATGACCTGAATAGACATTTCTTAAGAGAGGATATTCCAGTGTCCAGAAAATATATGAAAAAATGGTCAGCGTACTAATCATCAGGGCAATGCAAATAAGAACCAAAATAAGTTATTACCTCACCCCAGTAAGAATATTTACAATGAAAAACACAGAAAATAATAAATTCTGGTGAGGTTTTGGAGAAAAGAGAAAGCCAATACACTTTATGAAAATGTAAACTAGTGCAACCATTATGAAGAACAGTGTGGAGGTTCCTAGAAATAACTAAAAGTAGAACTTCCATAAGACCCAGTGATCCCACTTCTGGGTATAAATCCAAAGGAATTGACATCTGTATGTTTAAGAGACACCTCTATTCCTGTGTTCATCATAGCACTGTTCACAGTAACCAGGATGTGGATGGACTCAACCTAAGTAATTATTAACAAGTACATGGGCAGAGAAAATATGATACATATGCATGGTGAAATATTATGCAGTCATAAAAAAATGAAATTATTACATTTATACCAACATGGATGGAACTGAAAGATATTATAACAACTGAAACAAGCCAGGTACAGCAAGACAAATGGTATGTGTTCGCATTATCCATGAAGCTAAAAAATTGATATTAAAGAGGTATAGAATAGAACAGTAGTCACCACCACCTGGTAGGAAAGTGTGGGAGGGAGTCACAGGAAGAGGATGATTAATGGGTAAAGGAGGTGCAGTTGGATAAAGGGAATAACTCCCAATGTTCTGTAGCACAGTAGGATTACTAATTTTGCCAACAATTAATTGAATATTTTGCGAATATATATTGTGAATGTTCCTCACACAAAGATTTGAAGTGACAGATATGCCAGTTACCCTGGTCTGATTATTACACATTGTATGCAAGTACTAAAATGCCACACTGTGCCCCATAAATATGTACAATTACTAGGTGTCAATTAAAAGTAAGAATATATATTTTAAAAATTGTATTTTAAATGGGTTGCATTTGAATTGCCTATGAAATGTCTAAGAAGAAACATTCGTAAGACAATAAATAGACTTGAGTTTCTAAAGCAATCCTTGAGCTGGAGTTGGAAATGTGCCTTCTGCCTGGGCAGCTGGTGTGCAGAGTGGTCACCCGAGCAAAGAGCGGAGTGTGGTTTCACACAAACACCAAACGGACCTCACCTGAACAGTACTGGGTGAAAGAAGCCACATTAAACCCTCTCACCACAGACTCCTTTCCTGTGATGTTCTTAAAAGCCACCACTCTGGGGCCCAAGAAGGTTAGTGGTTGTCAGGCCAAGGGCCGGCGGCAGAGGAAATTCTAGGATGCTGGTTTTATGGTCCAATTTGTGCTGCTTACACAATCCATGTAGGTGTGACATTACCAAAAAATGACCCTTACTGTATGCAATGTTTTTACATAAAACAAATCTTTTTCAAAAGACAAAAGATTCCCAAACTTGGGAGGCTTTATCTGACTTCTGTCATCTACCTCAAGTTTTACACGAGACTGCGACTGCCTGACCTCTGCGTGCATGTTATCACGACCGGCTCTCGGCACCAAACAGAAGGGCGTTCTAGACAGGCAGGCGGCTTTCAGTGGGAGCTCCCGCCTGGGACAACTGCAGTCCGCCCTTTCCTAGGACAAGGGGGATCCCCATTAGTCTGAGCGTGGTCTGCAGCACAGCCGGCCCTGGATCACTGACACGGCCCCGGGAGAAGCCCTGGGGAGCCTGAGGAAAAGCCATATTGCACACCTCAGCAGAGCACACAGGGCGAACTCCACCTTTTTCCTTGCTCCATGTTCTGTTTTCTCTTTGAGTTACAATCCCTACGTAGAAAACGGAAAATTTTACTACAACTAAAAATACAACCTCCGATTCTCTTTGACAGTTACGATAGCAATAAAGTGGCATCTCAGGCAACAAAAGCAGGGGGAGCCCAGCTGGAATACAGAAAAGAACTGTCTAAGCCTCGTGGCCAGAAAATATGACAAGACAAATGATGATACGCAGTGACAGATCAATTACATTCTGTCAGCTGGGTGTAGTGGGACACACCTGTGATCCCAGTTGTTATGGTTTGAGGAATGTTTTGCAAGGGGGACAATATAATACAGGACACATATTTTATATGATTATTTATAATAGTCTCCCAAAGAATGATATACAAAAGAGTGCAGGAAATCTGTCCCCATATTACAGACAAAGAATCTGGCTGAGGGCCTGGATTCCACAATAATGTCCTGCATGAGTCCAGCTGAAGACCTAGAGCGCATAACAGTGCCTGCCATGAGTCCAACAGGGGCCCAGAGCCCATGACAATGTCTCATGCTGTCCTGTTTCATGGATCTGCCCTGGGAAGGCCCAAAGGTCAGTGGTGGAGTCTAGGAAGTCTGTGCCAGCAGGATGAAGGATCTGTGCTGGGTGTCTAGGTGCCCTGCAGAATCTCTTCATGGAACCTCCTCTGCCTCTCCTCACATTGCTCCCAGTGAAATTCCTCATCTGCTGCCAGCAAGAGCAGGAAAGTGATTTACCAAGTCACAGGAAGGTGCCAGAGAAGGGACCACGGGACAGGGTCCTGGGACCTGCAGCACAGCTAAGGACAGCAGCAGCCACACAGTTCCCAGAGCTCCAGGGCCACAGGATATGAGGACAAAGGCCCCTGGTGAAGCCTCACCACAGTGAAGCCTGCCATCATCTTCTGGATGTGTTTAATGAAGAGTAAGAATATACTGATTTACTTAAAAGAGATAAAAAGATAATGATTGGTCCCTTTATGACAAGGTTTTAATTTTGAATCTTTCTTTATGGCATAGAGAGGCCGCTGTCTGGACTCTGTCTAATCCCCAGGCTGTTAGACTAAAACATGCCCAAGTTCAAACAACGAAGAAGAAAGCTAAAAGCTAAAGCCAAGAGTTTAGTCAAAAAAAAAAAAAAAGAAGCCTCAATTCCAATCCAAACTAGTTACTTCCCCCTCCACCACCCTCACCAGAAACAACGGTTATTCTTCAACTGTTCTATCCCACCATACAAACACTCTGACCATCCTGGAACTTCAAATTTCCCAGTGTCAAAGAAGTGATAAGGTGTTGAACCAATAGAGTGTGGTCAGTGTACAGCTGGTGCCAGAGCTGGGTAGCACAGAGTTTAGAAATATTGAAAGATACAATCTTTCCATTCCGAAGCTGCCACCGAGAACTTCATAGTCTAAAACAACAAGTTTGCATTTTGGAAAGTGAGTTATGCAAGTTCCAGGAAACACTGAAGACCCTCACAGAAAAGTCTTGTCCAAGCTGCGATCAATGGTGTCACACAAGTGATGAATTTACAAATGTGTCTGCCTGTGCTCTAACAAGCCCCAAAGACTCCCCAGCCACATTTCTGTCCACACTGCCACCGCCAGGCAGCCACCTCCACCCCACCACCTCCTCCTCTGCCTCCTCTTGTGCCACCACCAGCTCCTGTGCTGCTCACAAAACCCACCCTCTCTACATCGCTTCAGGCTGAAGCACTAAGAAAGGATGGACCCATGCAGATAACAGTTAAAGATCTACTGACTGGGAAATTTAGGAAGGCACAGTATACTGATGAAAAGAGGAAACTTGTGCCATCACCAATAGCACAGAATCCACTAGTTACTGTCTCTGTCTTGCAGCGTGTTACCCTGAAACCTAACTCCAAAGTGTTATCAACACAAGTTACAAATGTCTTAATTACTCCAGGTAAAAGCCAGGTAGATCTGCGAAAGCTTCTTAGAAAAGTCAATGTGGAGAGGAGCCCAGGGGGACCTTCTCTGATCAATAAAGAAAATATGGAAACAGGAACTGGACTTACTCCTGTTATGACTCGGGCCTTGAAGAAAAAATTTCAACTGGCTCACCCTAGAAGCCCAACTCAGACTCTGCCACTTTCTACAAGTAGCTTTGGTGAACAAAACTGATGCCCACTCTGCCTGATTCCATGTGATGATCCATCAAATGTACAGATAAAATCACCCAAATCGAAAACATGTCCCTTGGTTTACCTTAAAACCCGAGCTCGAGCAGTAAACCTGTTTTGCCAATCAGTCCAAACAGGTTGTCACTGAATCTCTCTACATTATCAGTTGCCATGGCACCTTGGCGGAGCACATGATGGAGGCCCGACCCCTCAGCACTGCCCCGAAGATTAGTGATGACACTGCGCTGGAAACGGGGACATCCCCTTGAGCCAGCTGGACGCTGGTTAGAACACCTTAATGGAATGAATCGCAACCACCATTTAATGCAAACCACCCTCCTCTTCTTGCTGCAGAAGCAGTACAGTATTATCAATTCCTGCTTGCTAGTGTGGCACCCCCTGGAAGTCCTGGGCCCATTACTCAATATGGGCACTATGACAGCTTAGCCTCTGACCATAGTGGACAGGAAGATGAAGAATGGCTTTCACAGGTCGAAATTGTAACACAGACCAGATCCCATAGGTGGCTGAGGATAGGTCCACAGTTTCAGAACAAAATCATCCACCCTTTAGGCCAAACCACAGTAATATCATCCAGCTCATCTGTGTTGCAGTCTCATGGTTCAAGTGACACTCCTCAGCATCTTTTAGATTTTGGTATAGATGATCTTGACCTCAACAGCCTCAGGATCCAATCAGTCTGCTCTGACCCAGTCAGCATGCCAGGGTCATCGAGTCCAGTCTCTGATCGAAGGGGAATTTCTACAGTGATTGATGCTGCTTCAGACACAGCAAACTATTAGATACACTTCTTGTGTCAGAAATTCTCAGCCAGACTTCCAGAAAGATGGTGACCCAGTAAGCAGCAGAGAAAGATCTTCCCAGAGGATCACCACCCAGAGACTGGAATATAGACCAACATGAGAAAGACAAGAAGAAGAGGAATAGGTCCCCTGGACCCAGGAAGGATCTGAAATGAGAATTGAAGCTCTCAGAAAGAGCAAATAAGACCTCTCCTGGAGGAAAAGCACAGAGGGCCGCCATGGCACAGTTAGAGGAAGAGGAGGTGGAGAAGGAGGGAGCCACTGCTCCATACCTATGCGTGGCCCGCTCCCTCATGCCGACACTCACAGCTTCAGCTTCAGAGGCCTGTGCTTGCGGGAGGCCCCCAACTCAGCCAGGGGAGAGCGGAGTTCCAAGGGATGGTCCAAAAGCAGAGAGGAGAAAGCGTAGCCCAGAAAAGAGGCAGCAGTGGTTGCGAGATGTTGTTGAACCCAATGTGAGGATGAGAGGTTACAACAGCTACTAAAACAGAATCCCCACTCTGCAGCAACCTTTCTAATCAGTGCCTGGAGGCAAGGCACAGTCAAAGCAACCAGTACACAGCCCACCACACCCAGCTCTATGCCTGCTCTGAGGCTGTGGCCTCCTACCTCTCCATTGTGTGAGCAACTACCGGCAAAGAGCAGCAGAGAGCAGCGGCAGCAACCCCAGGGTCACAGCAGTTCCCATGGATCCAACCAAAGAACAAATGGGAACTGGAGCACAACAGTAAGAGAGAGCTGCAGATGGAGATGGACCACAGGGCCCCATGCCCTTCTGACTCCAACACCAAGCAAGAAGCACAAGCTGAGTTCCAGGCTTCAGCTCCCACCCTGAACTCCCTCTCTGAGCACCTTGAGTCCTGTTGGCCTGAGCACTCAACATGTGTTCCTGACAGCAACGGGCTGAGTCCATGGGCTTCAGGATTCACCCTAAACTACTAATATAAACACCAAGAGGGACTTCATATTGCTTACATATATGAACCTTTTATGAATCCATAGCAACAAATTACATGAAAAGCATTAGTCCTGGAGTCCAAAAGACAACAACATACTCTACACAGCAGACCCAAGAAAATCCTTCAATTCTCTCCTAGAACTAATAACTAAACTTAGCACACTCCCTGGACTGCCACAGTGAGCATGGGTGGGGAAGACCTCATGCCACTTGTGCCCAGCATCATAAGTGTGCCCAATGCCCAGCAGCAAGGGGGTGGGGAGTAGCAACAACACTGGAGATTGAGAGGTGGGAAGAGGCAAAGACCTGGAACTAGGGTGCAGACCCGGTTCTCTAACTGGGTGGGGATAGCCTCCAAAGAGTCATAGGTGGCCTGCAGGGAGACACTAGTGGCCTATGAGGGGACCCTGGGGGCCTTAATGGGGAGCTCAGCAGCCTGAGGTGGGAGGGGGCTCCCTCCAGGCTGCATGAGAACCCTGAAGACCTGGACTGGGCCTCTGGCAGCGTGGCAACAGGGCAGAGCCCAGCAGTCCACAGAGACAACCCCAAGGACTCAACTGGGCCTCCGGATGTGCTGTATAAAGGTGGAGCCTGGTGGTTTGCTGGGTAACCCTGCTGATTCAACTGGACCCTGGATGACCTTGAGGGCTTGTCAATGGGGGTTTGACCATAGTGAACCTGGTTCCCTGCCTATCTACCATCTTTGAGGATGGGTGCTTTTCCACCTCCTGCCATTGAAATTTATGTACACCCATGTTTGTTACAGCATAATTTGAAGCAACCATGTCTCTTCCCAGTGTGAGAGCCCAAGTGAGTAAATAAACCAAAAAGTACAGTTGTTATCAGAGGGAAGAATACTGATAGGGTGGTAGAACAACAGAGATGAGGGTGGCAAAAAATTGATTAATCAAACAAGCCATCATCTGTATAACTGAGTAACAAATGCAGAGATAACATTATGTAATACAGCATCCAGTATTAATTCCTTACTATGTTCTCCATAATATGGTATTGCCTTTATTGTTTTTGTGTTAACAAATGTGAAGATAACATTATGTAATACAGGCATCCAGTGCTAATTCCCCACTATCTTCTCTATAGTTTTGTATTTCCTGTATTGTTTTTGTGCTATTCTGGTTTATATGTCTCCATCCTTTTGTCTTTAAAATAAATAAATAAATAAATAATTTTTTAAAAAAACAAAGGTATCTGGGCAGAGCTTTTCATTTTAACAATTTTAAAAACAATGAGATGGGGCTGGGGGTATAGCTCAGTGGCATAAGCACTTGCCTGGCAAGTGCAAGGTCCTGAGTTCGATCCCCGGTACCGGAAAAAAAAAAAAAACTAAAAACAATGAGAAACTGGAAATCCACTTGTGTTCTCCACATGGAAAGGGAGCCTCATTGGGGCATCTGTCCCCTCGGTGGACACAACCCACCATGTGTGCCCTCCGTGGGGTATGCTGGTGTGAAAACAGCTGCCCTCCTGACAAGAAGCCACAGAGGACCACGTGTCTGTGCTGCTGGTACACAGAGATCTGGAAAAGGTTTGCTGACATGTTATCCATGGATTACAAGCAGTTCGAAGTGATTTTAATTTCTCCTTTTGGTTTTCTGTTTGGCTTGGATTTTCTACAGACAGTGCCATCTGTGTAATTGGAAATGAAGTTGTCTGCATTATTTAAAATTAAAAGACAGTACAGTTTTCATAAAGTATTCCCTAAGAGTGTAGCAGTAGGGGAAAGTTGTGCAGAAAGAGTAGGGATTCAGGCTGGGGCACGGCTTACTGGGGAGCACTTTCCAGCTCTGTGCAGGGCCTGGGGCTCCAGCCCCAGTAGAGAGAGAAGGGGTGGAGGTGGGCAGGCAGGCAAACTGCAGAGGAAACAGGGAACCAGATATATCCTGTTCTTTCCATCTCTGCCTGACTGTATTCTGCTCAGAGACCACTGGGGACTAAACGGGGATAGAACTGAGCATGCAGGGAAAGGCTCTGAGAGGACCCTGCTCTCCTCCCTCAGCTCTCAGGGGTCTCTCGGGCAGCAGCTCTGCTCTGGGAAACTGTCCGGCCAGCCCTCATCTCTGCATGACAAATTTTTAATTTTGAGACAGGGTCTTGCTAAGTCACTGATTTACCCAGGCTAGGCTATAACTTGTGATTCTCCTGCTTCAGTCTCCCAGAGTGTTGGGATTACAGGTGAACACTACTACACCTGGCTCATCTCCAACTACTTGATCTTTTTTTTTTTTTTTTTTTTTTTTTGGTGGTACTAGGCCAACTACTTGATCTTGAAGTTACTCTTTGACTTTGTGCTTTGCCTCATACTGTAGGTCAGACTTATCTTGTAACAATAAACCCTTCATAACTTTTCCCTCAGCAATTACTTAGTCTGAGACCCTGTAGACCTCAGGAGAAACACCAGAGTCTATGCACAGGTCCCAAGAAAATGTGGAGCTAGAAACCAAATCATAGCAGCTCCCCAAAATGAGGCACCCCAGAGTCTAGACTCCCCTGGTTGGTGCATTGAGGACCAGGAGGCACCGACAGAGCAATCAGGCTGTCGCTTCTTGAGTACAGAGGGATGGATGTGGGGAATGGTCTTAGAAGGCAGGGTATTGCACTGCCAGAAGACAGACTGTTCCAGGAAAGATTACTTCCTTTCCCTTCTAAGTGATTTAGATTCTTTCCTTGCTCCTCTTCCTACTGTGTACTGATTTGCTCATAAAATTGTCACAGAGCTGTTCTAAAATCAATCAAATGCCCCCAGAGTCAAACTGAGCAGATGTTTACTACGAAGCATCCTTACTGGGAATACTGGGTTATATTCCACTGGGTGTATTCACTGCACCACGAAGTCCACAATCCACTATGACAATCACAACTATCCTGAGGTTCACTGTTAATCTTTAGAAGAGGCTCAAGAGAAGCAGACAGCCAGAGAAACTGATTCCAAATAGAGAAGGCCAGCCCTGAAAGGGTTTTATGGTCTTAGGAGACCCTTTTACAAGAACTCATTGGCCACTCCTTGGAGCACTCTCGGTCCACGCAGGGCTGGGACTTACTCAACACCCTGTGAGTAGCATCATCAATTAATTATCCCTTGGTGGGGGTGATCCAAGATCCCTCAAACGCACGACCTGCCCAAGGTCCCAACAGTGGGACAAGGTGGAGGGAAGGCTGGAGTCAGGTGTGGCTTTGTTTTAAAGCCAGCTTGCGGCTCCACCCCTTTCTGTCTCACCAGGACAGTACAGGCGGCAGCACTTCTGTGTGAAACGTGCTGTTGCTGAAGGTGTTGTCCATGAAAACTTGAGTATCTCCATATTACATAAGATTTCAGTGGTTCCTAGCCCAGCTCCCTGGCTAGCGAGGGAGCTCCCTTCTGCTTACAAAGTACTTAAGCAAAGCACCCTCCTTCCTGTGCCCCAGACAGCTGGGACACACACCCTGACACCAGCATGCTCTCCATGGCCCCTGGCACTCTGGCTTTGAGACTGCTCTCAGCTCTGGAGTGAATGCACCGTCTTCCATCCCTGATGTGGAAGCACTAAGCACTGAGCACCCCCGCTTCCGGCCCCATGACTTGCTCTCTCAGCTCTGCTCTGACACTGCCAATTGGTCTAGATTCTCCCCTTGCTCCTCCTCTTCCTACTGTGTACTGACTTGCTCAGTGTTTCTTATAACTCAAAGAATTTCAGGGTGAAAGGATCTCAACATTTACCTGTTGTAGCCCCTGTGATTTCCCCCTCTGTGTCTCTGGTCATTTCTGCCCCAGGCCCTGGGGCAGAGGTGATAGATGCTCCTTTACCCACTGCCTTTCTGCAGCTTTTGTCAGCTCTGCCCCTTGGGGTCACAGCCAGGATGCACTGACTCCCTGGTCTCCCCGTGACCCTGAGATGTCTTCTCTCTAGACAACAGCCCCAAGCTCCTTCAACTGCAGTTCATCAGTCAGAGTCTCCCTCTCCACACCTGTTACCACCCAGAATCTCTGGTGTGCTTGGCTCCAATGACCTGGTATAACGGATTGGGGCTCTGGACCCTCATCCTGCAGGCTCCAGAGAAAATGCAGGTGCCATGGGTCTAGGCCACAGTAGTAGGCCCCAGGATCTCAGTGAGCTTTCTTCTTCCTGGGAGCTGATGAGAAAGCACTGACAGAATAAAAGGATGATGATGAGTGCGTGGATGGATGGATAGATGGATGGGTGGAAGGATGGATGGATGGAAGGATGGATGGATGGATGGAAGGATGGATGGGTGGGTGGGTGGATGGATGGATGGATGGATGGAAGGATGGATGGGTGGGTGGATGGATGGAAGGATGGGTGGATGGGTGGGTGGGTGGATGGATGGGTGGATGGATGGGTGGATGGATGGATGGATAGATAGAAGGATGGATGATGGATGGAAGGATGGAAGGATGGATGGGTGGGTGGGTGGATGGATGGATGGATAAATAGAAGGATGGATGGGTGGGTGGATGGAAGGAAGGATGGATGGATAGAAGGATGGATGACAGAAGGAAGGATGGATGGATGGAAGGCAGGGAGGAAGGAAGGGAGTGCTCTGTAACAAGAGAGTAAGAAATCATGAACAGCCCCCAAAAGGCCATTTGCTTCAGCGCGGAAAGGTGACAAGGAGCCAAGATGGGAGTTTGCACCAATTTGTGCCGATGAGCACTGGGTCGTCCCGCAGCAGTCCAGGGAAGCACAGGGGCTGGGAGTTGGCCGGTCCTCCACACCCACGGGTCCTGGCCATGTCCTGTTCTGCCAGCCAGCCGCTCTCTGCAGCGCCTGTCCTGTCGTTCTTAAGCCGTGGGCCAAGCTTAAACATCCCGTTTTGATTTGCCTGGGCTGTTTTCTGCACCGCAACCGCGTCCCTGGGCAAGCCAGCCTCTGGTATATCAACCCCACCAGGATGAGCAACACCAGACGAGAAGTAAGGACGCATCTTCTGCTTGCGCCAGACGAGGGCGCACGAATGCTGCAAAACTAAAATTGAACAGGCTAGGAAGCTTTGACGATGTGACCGCGCCATCTGGTAGCCGTTTTAAATATTGCACCTAGACGGTCGCATACTGTGTATCACTGTTGATCCACAGTGCTTGTGTTCGCTTTACTTCCTGGAAGAATTAAGTTCAAGGCAAATAGGACCTACTCCTCCCACACCTGTCTTTCTGTCTGACTTTTTTACTTCCCTTAGAGTTGGCGCTTCCCCGAGGTCGAGTTTGGCTTCTGCTTTTCTCCTCTTGACGTTTTCTTAGTCCATGCTGGCTGGAAGTAACACCTGCTAAGCTTGTCTCAGTCCTGGACTTCTCCATCTCATGCTCTTCCTCAAAGGGTCTCAGGAGACCAGCTTCCCCCAAACATCGCTGCAACTGTAGCCTACAGATTTGGATACGTTGTATTTTTGCTGTCATGCAGATTGAAATATTTTTCAGTTTCCCTTGATTTCATGTTAGGCCTGAGGACTATTTAAAAGTGTATTGTAGCTGGGGATATAGCTCAGCAGCGCAGCTCCAGCTTGGCAAATGCGAGGTCAGGAGTTTGATTCCCAGTACCAAAAAAAGTAAATAAATAAAAATGGATTGTATAATTGCCAGGTATTTGGGGACTGTCCTGTACATCTTATTGTTATCACTGTCTAGTTGAATTCCATTGTGTTCAGATAATGCATTTTGATGCTTCTAATGTGCCTTGTTTAAAGCCCCAGCATCATGTCCATCCTAGTGAGTGAATCGTGTGCAATGAGAAACAACGGATTTACTGACAGTTTTGTCTGTTTCTTTCGATTCGTTGCAGAAAGGAGTATATGAATAACCAAGCTTTAACTGTGACGTTACTCCCAGTTCTCCCTCATCTTTGTTTTATATAGCTACAGCTCTGTTGTTAATCATATATGTGTCTATAAGGTAAAAATCTTCCTGGTGAATTGACACCATGACGAGTCATGTCTCTTAGTGATGCTCTGATACTGAAACAGCCTCTCCAGCTTTCTCCTGCTTCCTGTTTATTCCTGGATATCTTTCTGGTCCATTTCTCTCATATATCTTTGTCTTTATATCCAGCTGAATGAAACTACAGAAAGCTTGGAGCCATATTGGACCCTGCCACCACCCCCATAGCCTATGTGCTGCAGTCACCATATTAGGTCTCAACACCTTGTAAACCCCAGTAGCAATGCTATCTTTTTGCTTTTAATAATCGTATGTATTTTAAAGAACTTAAGAAAAGATAAGAATTTATATTATCTAAGCTATTTATTATTGCTTTGCCTTCAATAGTGGAAATCCAGTTTCCCTGAGGTGCCATTTTTTATTAACATGAAGAAGTTCATTACTCTTTCTGGTAGAGCAAGTCTGCTAGTAATAGTCTATTGATTTTCCTTCCTGATTGTCTTCCATTCCCAAAGGCCTGGTCTGTTTCATGTAGAATTCTAAATTAGAAGTTACTGTCTCTCAGTATTTTAAAGGTGCCATTCTAGGGTCTTCTACTTGCATGGTTTCTAATGTGACATCCAGTATAATTCAGGTTGTTGCTCCCCTGTATGTGATTTGTTTTTCTCTAGGTGCATTAGGAGTTGTTTCTTATCTCTGCATTTCAACAACTTCATTATAATGTATTTAAGAAGTTTTCTTTCAGTATATCGGTCACTAAATTTAGATAATTTTTAACCATTATTTCTTCGTATCTTTTTTTCTGCATTGCTCTCTTTTCTGATCTTCTAGAACCTCAGAGTCACTAATTTTAGACCTTTTAACCCATCTTTATAGTTCACTGAGGGTCTGTCCTTTCTTTCAATAATATCTTTCTCTGTGCTTCAGATTATTTTTTTTTTCCTAAGGAGGGATCAGCTTTTAGGCTTGCTGACATTTTATTCTATCTTTCCCATTCTATTGAGCCCAGTCAGTGAGATTTAAAATTCAGCCCATTCATTTGCCAAATGTAAATTTTTATTTTGCTTCTTTGAATAATTTATATTTCTCTGCTGTCAACTCTCATGACTCAGTTTATCTCAAACACATCTGCCATTACTTCTGCATGAAGTTTAGTGATACTTGCTGCCTTGAAGTCCTGTACTAATACTGCCAACACCTGTATACTGGGCTCAGCATCTGTTAATTGTATTTTCACTTAAAATTGGTCACTTTTTTGCCACTTCGTATGTTTATCCTGGATTGTCTCGTGGATGTGTGTTACACTACAGTAACTCTGTGCCCCATTACAATTTTCTGGAGAATATTGCTGCTTGTAAAAGGCAACCAACACACGTGGACCCCACCCCACATTCAGTCTTACTTCCTTGTTGATAGTTTCCAATTTCAGTTCCATTCTTAAAGCTTTTCTTGTAGTTCCTTGGATTTTTTCTGTTCATGCACAGTTGAGAGGTGAATTTCCAAGTTCAAAAGCAGAATTAGGAATTTCCTTACCTGGCTTGTTTGTCTAAACTAGTACTGTCACCTCAGGCAGTTGTGACATGACACAGTTACAGCTCACCTGTTTGACCAATGTGCCAAGGGTAGAGCTATTCCCGCTCTACAAGCCCCGCCTTGGATCAAATAATCCCTGTGAACGAGTCTTTTCCAGGGATCTGCCTGAAAACTCTTCGATGGCTTCCAAGCTTTGTCAGTAATGTGCACATTTTTGTGCTGGGGCGGGAGCTGTTTATTTGCTGCAGTGGACACTGAACCCAGGACCTTCACGCCGAGCTGCATCTATCTTCACAGCCCTTTCATATTTTAAATATGGTCTCATGACATCACTAAGTTGTTCAGGCTGGGCTTTCGCTGGTGGCACTTCTGCCTCAGCCTCTCAGGATGCTATCAGCACAGGTATGTGCCAATACACTTGGTATATGCAGTTTTTGTGGGCCTTTTTGTGTGCATCTTTCTGGTGAAACTGTGCATGAATATTGTGTGCCAACCGCTTTGTAATCACCTACTGATCAAACAAAATCTCTGGAGAAAACAGAACAAACACCCACTTGTGTACTCTGAAAAGTAAACAATGCCAGGTAATATACGAAGAGAAAAAGTTGGAGAAACTATAGGAACTAAAATGGCATTCTTTTTTATTTATAACAAGAAAATAAAATGCAAGAATAATATCCATATCTAGAAGAATAAAATTGGAGCCCATACTCATACTATATACAAAAATTAACTCAAATGTATCTAAGATCAATATATAAATGCTTAAAAAAACTCACAAAGGAAAACACAGACATAAATTTTCATGACTTTGGGTTTGAAAATTTTTCCTTATGTTGACACCAAAAATACACAAAAAATAGAGAAACTGGACTTAATTAAAATTAGAAACTTCATACATCAAAAGACATCACCAAGAAAGTATAAGATACCCTATAGAATGGAAGACATACCTGAAAATCATGTATCTGATACAGAATTTCCATGTAGAGTATGTAAAGCACCCTAAGAACTTAACAATAAAAAGACAAATAGGTTACCCCACTCCTTTGGGACAGGGAAGTGGCACCAGAGTGGCTTCAACTCTGTGGACCTCTCCACTGGCATTATGAGGCCTGCTGTGCAGGAGCAGCCTCAGCTCTGTGGTTCTCTAGTTGGGAGGTGAGGCCTGCCCTCCCTCAACCAACTACCTGAGGATCCTGGAGCAGGGGCCCCTGTCTGGCCACCATCAGATTCACGGCTGAGGCCCAGCGCTTTACATCCACAGACTGAGACCTTGGTACTGAAAGTCAAAACTCCCCAACCACCACAGTTGTGGTCTGAACCATGCACCCCACCAACTGTCTGGAGATTCCAGGCCCAGTGATCCACTGCCTTCTACCTTCTTGGGATAAGTTTGATATCCAGGTAAAATGGGGTCCCTAAGTCCTTTGGTGAGTTGCCTGGGGAGCTTGTAGCTCAGCACTTTCCATCTGACATCCAAAATTACAAGATGCAGGAGCAAAATGCAATCTCAGAACTCAATTCCATGCAGAACAAGTCCAGAAAACACTGACATAGGAGAATTTGGAAGCCACATACATGAAATCTCTGAAATGATCACATCTGAAGTAAAGAAACAACTCCATCAGGCCACAGAAGAGATCAGATCAGAAATAATCTCTCGGGCAAAAAATGAAATGACAATAATAATGAAAGAATTGCTCAGTACATCTAGAGAAGAAATAGAAAAACAAATAGATGAACATAAGCAACAGATGGAAATGTTACATGAACAATATAGGAATGAACTAGAACACATGAAGCAGACTCAAAAAGATTTCCAGGAAATCAAGATTTTCAACGAAAGCTTGCAAAACCACTTGAATGAAGCTGAAGATAGAATTTCAGATCTTGAAGATAGCATGGCAGCTAGTGATCATGAAAGGATCTCTTAAAATCAACAAACATCCAGGAAAAATCAGTGCAACAGTTGCAAGATGAGGCAAAGAGAAATAATATCAGACTAATAGGAGTCAATGAAGCAGCAGGAGGCAACACAAATGACATAAAAAGAATATTTGCAGAAATAATAGCAGAAAATTTCCCAAGCATCAAAAAAGGATGTATAGTTAAATGAGGCATATAGAATTCCAACTAGCCATAACCAAAATAAAACCATGCCCAATCATAATAACCAAGATGGTAGATATCCAGCAAAAGAACTCAATATTAAAAGCTGTTAGAAAAAAGAAACAGATAACCTATAAATGACAGTCCATCAGAATCACAGCAGACTTCTCAACACAAACCATCCAATCAAGAAGAGCTTAGAGTGATGTATTACAGGTTCTGGAACAAAACAACTTCCAAACCAGATTGATGTATCCTGCAAAACTATTCTTCAAATTCAATGGAGAAATAAAATATTTCCATGACAAAGAACAACTGAAGAACATCATGAGTGCCAAACCAACCTTACAAAAACTACTAAAAGAAATTCTAGACAGAGAAAAAAGAGACCACAATCTCAAGAACAACAGTAGAAAGGAACCTTCAAGCAGAGCAAGCAATTAAACAGATAACAAAAGTAGGAACCCAACAGCAAGTAAATAACATGTCAAGGATAAGCCAAGATATAGCAGTTATAAGCATTAATGTAAATAACCTCAATTCACCAGTCAGAAGAAACAAACAAGGAGAGTGGATTAAGAAACAAAATCCCACAATATACTGTATACAGGAAACACACTTTACTCAAAAGGAAATCCATAGACTGAAAGTCAAAGGATGGAAAACAATTCTCCATGCAACAAGAACCCAGAAAAAAGCAGAGGTAGCTATTATGTTTGCAGACAATGTAAACTTCAAACCAAAAACAATCAAAAGAGATAAAGAAAGGCAGTACATACCAGTTAGGGGAAAACTGCAAAAAGAAAAGATAATAATCATAAACATGTATCACTAAGTATTGGAGCACCAAACTATATAAGACAAATCTTAACAGATGAAAAACCAAATAAGGAATAACACTACTGTAATAGGGGACCTAAACACTCCTTTCATGCAGAGACAGATCAACTAGACAAAAACTCAGCAAAGAAATAACAGACCTGAACCAAATCTTTGAACTAATGGACTTAGCAGATATATACAGAGTGTTCCACCCCACAACATCAGGATACACATTTTTCTTAGCTGCACATGGGACTTTCTCTAAAATAGACCACATTCTAGCCCATACAGCATACCTACATAAATGCAAAAGAATTGAAATTATCCCATGCATATTATCTGACCACAGTGCAATGAAACCAGAAATTAATGACAAAAGGAACTCCAAGAACTCCATAAACACTTACAAATTAAATAACAGCCTCCTGAACAACCAGTGGGTCACAGAAGAAAATAAAGAAGAAATTTAAAAATACCTACAAACAAACAAAAATGCAAATACAACATACCAGAATCTGTGGGATGCAATGAAAGCAATTCTCAGAGGGAAATTTATAGCATATAAGGAAAACAGAAAGAAAACAAATAAATAGACTAATGCTGCACCTCAAACTTTTGGAAAAAGCAGAACAAATCAAGCCCAAAGCCCAAAGAAGGGAGGAGATTACAAACATCAGGGAAGAAATTAATGCAATTGAGATAAAGAAAAACCCACAAAAAATAAATGAATCAAAGAATTGGTTCTTTGAAAGAAAAAATCAAATTGGTAAACTCCTAGCCAACCTTATCAGAAAAAGAAAGGAAAAAGCTCAAGTTTGTGCAACAAGGAATGAAAAGGATGAAATCACTACAGATCCTACAGAAATTCAAAAGATCATTAATATCTACTTTGAAAACCTTTATTCCCATAGGATAGAAAACTCAGAAGAAATGGACAGATTCCTAGATATGTATGAATCACCAAAGTTGAATCAGGAAGATATAAAAATCCTGAACAGCCCAATATGAATTAATGAGATTGAAAAATGTCATTAAAAACTTGCTGACAAAGAAAAGCCCAGGCCCTGATGGATTCACAGCAGAATTCTATAAAATATTCAGAGAAGATTTAATGCCAACATGCCTCAAACTCTTCAATAAAATTGAAAAGGAAGTAATTCTTCCTAACTCATTTCTGGAGGCAAGTGTTATACTGATACCAAAACCAGAGAAGGACCCAACCAAGAAAGAGAACTATAGACCAATCTCCCTAATGAACATAAATGTAAAGATACTCAATAAAATACTAGCAAATAGAATGCAGCAAATTATCAAGAAAATCATACACCGTGACCAAGTTGGATTCATTTCAGGAATGCAGGGATGGTTCAATATATGCAAATCAATTAATGTAATGCATCATATAAATAGAGCCAAAGACAAAAACCACATGATTATCTCAATAGATGAGGAAAAAGCTTTTGACAAAGTCCAACATGCATTCATGATTAAAACCCTACAGAAAATAGGAATACATGGCCTTTACCTCAATCTGATCAAAGCCATCTATGACAAACCAACAGGCAACATCATACTAAATGGACAAAAACTAAAAACTTTCACTTTAAAGTCAGGAACAAGACAAGGATGTCCACTGTCACCACTCCTATTCAGCATAGGTCTGGAGGCATTTAGACAAGAGCAATTAGACAAAAGAGAGAAATAAAAGGAACAAGGATAGGAGAGAAGAAGTAAAACTATCACTGTTTGCAGATGACATGATACTTTATATGAAGACCCCAAAAACTCCACTGTAAGACTCCTTGAATTAATCAACATATTCAGCAGTGTAGCTGGATACAAAATTGACACCTAAAACTCAATAGCATTCCTACACACAAAAAACAAATAGACTGAGAGAAAAATTAAGGAAACGATACCTTCCACAATAGCATCCAAGAAATTGAAATATTTAGGAATCAATCTAACAAAAGAAGTAAAAGATCTATTCAATGAAAACTACAGTACTTTGAAAAAAGAGATCGAAGAGGACTTCAGTAAATGGAAAAACATTCCTTGCTCATGGATAGGAAGAACCAACATTGTGAAAATGGCCATACTGCCAAAATGTTGTACGGATTCAATGCAATTCCCATTAAAATACCACTAGCATACCTCACAGGTCTAGAGAAAACATTCCTAAAATTCATCTGGAACCAGAAGAAACCCAGAATAGTGAAAGCAATCCTGGGCAACAAAGACAAGTCAGGTGGAATCACAATCCCTGACCTGAAATTATACTACAAAGCTACTGTAATAAAATCAACCTAGTAGTGGCTAAAAAACAGACCTGAGGATCAACAGAACAAACTGGAAAATGCAGTCACAACCACAAATACACTCAGCCACCTAATCTTTAACAAAGGGGACAAACAAGCTCACTGGAAGAAAGATAGACTCTCTAATAAATGGTGCTGGAAAAACTGGCTTGCCACTTGCCAAAGACTGAAAATAGACCCAAGTCTATCACCATGCACCAAACTCAAGTAAAAATGGAACACAAATCTCAATATTAAGATAGAAACACTAAATCTATTGGAAGAGAATGTAGGTAAAAATCTTGAAGATATATGGGTAGTCAGAGAGTTCATGAACAAAAACCAAACTGCAAGGGAAATACTTCAAAGAATCAACAGTTGGGACCTCATCTTACTGAACAGTTTTTGAACACCTAAAGAAATCACCAACAGAGTAGAAAGCAAATCCACAAATTGGGGAAAAATCTTAGCTGGCTTGCCTCAAAGGTTTTCTATCTAGAACACATAAGAATTAAAAAACATCACGCCCCCCAAATTCAAAGACCCAATCCAAAAATGGGCATCTGAGATAAATACACACTTCTCAGATAAAGAAATACAAATGACAAATAAATACATGAGAATATGTTCAACATCATTAGTCATTTGAGAAATGCAAATTAAAACAACATTGGGATTTCATCTCACCCAAGTAAGAATGGCTAGCGTCAAGGAATCAACCAACAACAAATGCTGGTGAGGCTGTGGAGAAATAGGAACTATTCTGCACTGCTGGTGGGAATGCAGTTTGGTGAAACCACTATGGAAATCAGTTTGGAGAGTCCTCAGGAAACTAGGTGTGGAGGTCCCATTCAACCAAGCTATTCCCCTTCTGGGTATTTTCCCAGAAGATCTGAAAGCATCATATCACAGCCATATACGTGCACCCATGTTTAGGCTAGCGCAATTTGTAATAGCTAAATTGTGGAAGCAACACAAATGTCCATCCACTGAGAACTGGATAAAAAAAATTGTGGCATTTTTATATAATGGAATATTATTCAGCTATAAAGAAAAATCATCTTGAGGCTTTATAGTTAAATGGTCACAACTAGAGACTATACTCATAAGTGAAATAAATCAGATGTTCATGTGTAATCAATGTATTGTATCACTAGTGTAAGAACCTGAAAATGTGGATAAAAATTAGGAGGTATTACAAACATTGTGAAATGAAAGGAAACTGCTCAAAAGGAAAGAGCAACTGGGATGAGAGAAAAGAGAAAAGGAAGAAAGGGATAATCATGTATGTATGTATATGCAAGATAGCTAATGTACTACTGACTTCTATTGCTTTATTGAAAGGAACAGTTAATGATTAGTTGTTTGATCAGTCTTGCATGTCTATATTTGTTTTCCTGAGTATGCACTTTGAAGTTATCAATATGTAATACAACAACCATTGTTAATTCCTTGTCACCTTGTCTGTAATTTAGTATTGCTTGTACTATTCTTGTGCTACTTGTAAATGGTTATTTTTTCATATGTTTTTGTTCTTTTACTTTTAAAATAAAAGAAAGACAAATGGCCCAACTTTTTTAAGCAGGCAAGGGATTTAGGTAGCCTTTCTCCAAAGATGATATAGAAATAAACAAGGAATGCATGAGGAGGATTCAACATAATTAGCCAGTGGGGACGCAACCAAAACCACAGTGGTGTACCACTTAACATTCCATAGAATGGCTGAAAGGAAACAGAAAGATGACCATGATTGTTGGTGAGGATGTAGATAAACTGGAGGCCTGATACACTGCTGATATAAAAATTGTGCAGCAGCTTTGGAAACATCTTGGCAAGTCTTCAAACATTAAGGGTAAAGGTGCTGTAATGATGCAGCAGTGCTAATAATGCTCCTAGGAATATATTCAAGACAAACAAAAATATGCATCCACATTAAAATTTGTACACACAGTGTTCATAGCAGCATTATTCATAGTAGCTGAAAAGTAGAAACAACCTGACATTCACTGGAGGGTGAATGGAGAAACACAATGTATGCTGGGTGTGGGGGCACAAGACTGTAAGCTGAGCACTGGGGAGGCTGAGAAAGGAGGATCATCATGAGTTCGAGGCCAATCTGCACTGCATAGCAAGACCATGTCTCAAAAAAAAAAAAAAAAAAAAAAAACCCAGAATATGATAAAGCCATCCACTGCAATACCACTGAGCAACAGAAAAGGATGAATACAAGTACACTACAGTTTGGGTGAGCTTTGAGAGCATTACATTTTAGGTGAGAGAAGTAAGACCACGTGACTGTAAGATTCCATTTATATGAAATGTGCAGAGTAGGTACATAGAGACTGAAAGCAGATTGGTGACATCCAGGTCATGGAGAGTGACTACCAATCAGTATGAAGTGATGGGATGTCTAAAAATAGATAGGGATGCTGATTGTGCAACTGTGAATATGCTTTTTTAAAAACCCTACTGAATTGTACATATAAAAAGAGCAAATTTATGGTTTATGAATATTTTTCAACAAAGTAGTTATTGACAGAAGGAGAAAGCAAATTTCACTATCAGAATGATGATGTCTGAAAATTTTATAATACATCCTGCTGACAAGGATGTAGATAAGTGGGTATCCTTTCTGCTGAAGGACATGGTACAACCTCTTTCAGGGGAAACTTTGTAGTTTCTATTATATTTAATATGATCCAGAATTTCTACATCTAGGAAAGTTTTCTATCAGTAAAATTCAAATAGATCGATAGAATGAAAGAAATAAAAGAAGGAAGGAGGGAAGGAATGAAGGAAGGAGGGAGGGAAGGAGGGAGGGAGGGAAGGAAAGAAGGAAGAGAAAGAAAGGAAAAAAGAAGGAAAGAAAGACGGTAAATATTGCACAAATCTGTGTGCATTAATGCATCAGCCACTTTCCTGTTGCTGAAACAAAACACCTAATACCACAGTTTAAAGGAAGAAAGGTTTATAAGGCTAATAGCTTTGGAGGGCTTGGTCCACCACCGAGTGGCTCCAAGGCAGATGCATCATGCTGGAAGGGTGCGGTGAAGCAAAGATGCTCCCCTCATGGCAGCCAGAAAGCAGAGTGGAGGTGAGTCCAAGAGGAAGGTGTCAAGGACCAGATACAGTCACTGTAACCACAACCCTAAGATGCCCCCAAACACACTGAGGAGTGTGATTTACTAATCTCCTGGGCATCTCCCAAGCAATAAAGTTGACAAGCAAGATTGACTACCACAGTTAACATGGAATGATCTATAAGACAAACGGAATGACAAAATTTGAATATGGCTTATGGATAATACCAGAATGGCCAGACATAGTGGTGCATACTTGTAAACTCAGTACTCAGGAGGCTGAGACAGGAGGATTGCTAGGAGTTCAAGAACTACATAGTGAGACCTTGTCTGAAAGAAAGAAGAAAGAGAGAAAGAGAGAAAGAGAGAAAGAGAAAGAGAGAAAGAGAGAAAGAGAGAAAGAGAGAAAGAGAGAAAGAGAGAAAGAAAGAAAGAAAGAAAGAAAGAAAGAAAGAAAGAAAGAAAGAAAGAAACAAAGAAAGAAAGAAAGAAAGAAAGGAAGGAAGGAAGGTATAGTTAATGGCATGATACTATTGTTAATTTCCTGATTTGTTAATATTAACATATTGATATTTATTATGCTTCCTGGGTAAAGCATATATGGGAACTCTGTACTATATTTGCAGTCATTTTAAATCTAAGATTAGTACCAAATAAAACGTTAAAATACTGTAGTAGGTTCAGAATAAATAGGTATAAATAGCAATTTGAATGACAATGAACCTCATATTCAGGAGAATGGTCAGGGGCGCGGAGAGCAGCCAGAGAAACTACGCACTGGTGACTTCTGTTATGCTTCTCATTCATTTTTTTATGCTATTAGTGTTTATTACATAACTCTTTGAAATTTTTGTATAAATTAATATTATAAATAAATTATTCAAAGAGAAGTACACAGGAAAAGAGACATTACCCATCTGATGTGCTCTCACAAGTCTGTAAACCTCTCTGAAACATATCAGTGGGTTTAGGGATTAAAGCTACTGACTTGAAAAACTTTCCAGTAAATCTACACGCTCCCAAAGGTGCTTTTCAGCCAACTGCTAGATGGCTCCCACTAGGACAGTGCTCCTGCTGGAATGCTGCTCTGTCTGTGGCATGGACGGGCAGAGAATCAGATGGAATACAGGGAGGTGAAATCCTGGAAGGGCTGTTTGTTCCGTGAGGAGGGCTGTTGTTTCACAGAGAGATGCTATCTTCCCATCAGAGAAGGTACAGGCAGGCTCCCTGGCTCGCACAGGACTGTGAAGATTTTGCTGGCTCTTGGTGACTCACAACTTCCACTGGAAACAGTAGCCAGCCCTAGCAACCCTGTATCGTTTTCCGGAGACTGGTCCAGTTTCTTCAGGATGTTTCCACAGTCCACTCAGAAGAGGTGCACGTAGACTGAGCCAAAATCACAGCCAGGAAGGAGCTGTGGACCCCTCAGTATCAGGCAGCCAGATCAGCTTTGAGCTTTTCAGACCTTAGAAAACATCACAGAAATCAGCTGGCTTCCTGACAGTTCCTAGTAGCTGTGCATGGTCTCCATGGAATGCGAATTGGTGCGCTGATTTTCATGCAGAGTATGTGGTCTCCTCGTTTCCGATGCTGATGTTGAGCATTCTGAGAAAAATGCCATAGAGAAAACAAGATTAACAGCAAAAGCTGGTGTGCAAATAAATAAGAATGCATTGGGGATAGTAGATAATTCTAGCAAGCCTTAGTTGAAACAAGATTCTTTTTTTTTTCAGTGCTGGGGATTGAACCCAGGCCCTTGGTATTGAGCTACATCCCCAGTTCTTGAAAAAAAAATTTTTTTTGAGAGAGAATTTCACTAAATCACTAAATTGCCCAGGCTGTGCTGTAACTTTGGATCCTCCTGCCTTAGCCTGCTGGAGTGCTGAATTGCAGGCATGTACCATCATACCTGGTTAAACCAGATTCTTATTGGTTGGCACAAAAGTTTGTTCCTCATCTACCAAAACAGTATCTTGCTCACAGTGGGCCCCTCTATCCTTACTGAAGGATTCTCTTCCTTTATCTTCCAGCTCATTTGCTTTACAGTCTTGTGTTTTCTGTCCTGCCAGCGCCTTTCCTCCTCTATCTGTAAGTGATCATCTCTCCGGTTTGCATGCTAAGCCATTTCCTGCCTGTGACCCTCACCGCCTTGCTGAGTAGGGTGATGAGCTCCTTCTCCAGCTGCTGAGTCACATTCTAAGAGCCGAGGAGGGCACATTGCTAAGAAGTGCTTCTGTGACATCTTCCTGGGACAGCTACCTTCTCACAACCCAGATCTGCACTGTCCCTGCCAGCAGCTCTGCTGTGGGATGAGGCCATGGATGAAACGATGAGCTTCACCCCAAAACCCTGAGGGCCACTGTGGAGCCCAGAGATGGAGAAGCTGAGTCAGCCCTGGGAGGATGTGGTACAAGACAAGTGGGCAGGGTGAAGGCAGAGCAGGGAGCAGGCATGGCCCCAAGGCCTGGCCACAAGAGCCCTTTGTGAGCAGGAGTAGCTGAGTCTGCTGCATCCCAAGGGGATGGGACACAAGCCCAGGTGCCAGTGAAACACTCATGCTGTGGCTTCTGAAATGGGAGAAAGGGGAGCTCTAGACGCACTAAAGAGGGAGAACTGACTGATGCATGAATTGCCAATGAATTAATATTGATTATACATTATTAGTCAGCAAACACTGACTCTGAAATGTTTCTTTCATTAGCAAAATGGTGGTAGGAAGCAAATACAAGTGTGTGGTGTATATTATATGTACATGGTGAGTATGACTACTCAAGTGAATGTAAATATTGAATACAAATGTTATGTGTGAATATGTAGGTGTATATTTGTATGCATGTATATATATAAACATGCATTATATATTATATGTGCTGCATACATGTGTGTATATTTTATGTGTATACATATATGAAAATGTAAATGCATGTCTCCAAATGTAAGTGTTACAATGTGTATGTTTATGGATATGTGTGTATGTATGCATATATGAATATTACATGTGTATTGATATGCATGTGTAAATGTGTGTGATATGTATGTGTCCACAGGGGTGTTACATGTATATTTGCATGCACATAGGTGGTCATATACATGTGTGCATGCATGTATGGAATATGGATTATGTTGTGTGTGCATTGTGGGCATGTATGTCTGCATACATAAGTGAATATGAATAGGTTAGTATGAAGTGATGATTACATGATCACTTCTTTGTCACCGGCTGCAGGAGGGCCAAGTCCCCCACGAGTCCCCACACTGCAGGCAGACAAGGCTCTGCCAGAGCCCTGGCTCACCTGAGACAACACCCTGTGGAGCTGTGCTGTCTTGGAGGGCACAGCAGTGGTTACAGGAAAGAACAGGCACTGTGTGGGCGGGCGGTGCAGCTTGCACAGACCACCAGCCTCCCCTCCTAGGTGCTCCTACCTGAGCCTCTCAGCCCAGACATCCTGCTCACTGGTCCTCCCCGTGGTTGTCACCCAGAGCCTCGTCTCCCCTCCGTACCTTCACCAGTCCGCTGATGATGCTGATACACCTGATCATGCCCTTTATAGTCAAAGTTTCTAAGAAATGGACAATAAACTTTACCTGTTTGTACAGTTTTCTGAATTTGACATGTGAACATTTCGGGGAAGTTGTTACCACAATCAAGACAACAAATATGTCCTTTGGTGCATGTGCTTCCTCCTCCACCTTTGGGATCCACACCTCCTTTGAATCTCCCTACCTGCAGACAACCAGAGACATGCTTTCTTAACTAAGTATTAAAATGTAAATGTGGCAGTGCCATGCATGTTTAATTGGCAGGCTTCTTACACACAACATAATTAACTTGGGACATTTCAGTGGTGCCGTATCTATCAATGCCGTGTTCTTTTTCTATCAATGAGCAATATTATATTGTGTGGATATATCAAAATATGCTCAGACATTCACCTGTTGATGGATATTTGGGCCCTGTTAGGTAGGTAGACATGACAATCAAAGCTTCTTTAAACACTTCTGTGACAGTGTTTCAAGAAATAACATTTCCATTTCTCTTGAGTAAACATCTAGGAATGAAAAGGCTAGACCATATACCAGATACATACTTAATTTTAAAGAAATTAGCAAGCATTTTCTAAAGCAGACATGGAATTTTATATTGCTACCACCAATATGCAAGTGTTATCATGGTTCTACATCTTTGCCAGTGTTTGGCATGGTGGATCTTAATTTTAATCAGTATGGTAGATATATAGCATTTTCTCTTTGTATTTTCAGTGTGCATTTCTGTAATGTTGAAGATATTTTTGTTTTCTTATTTGTTATCTATTTTATTTCATTCCCCATCCAAATCATCTGTCCATTTTTATTGGGCGACATGTTTTATAATTTAGTAGAGAGAATTCTATTAGGTATATGTTTTCCAAAGTGTATAAATATTTTTACAAATGTTCTATCTAGTCCTCTAACTTGCCTTCTATTTTCATATCCATATGTTTTAAAAAGAAAAAGATTAATTTTTAATAAGCCAAGTTTATTGATTTTTTTGTGTGCTTTTCAGTTTGTGGCTTTGAAGTCCTATTAAGGAATTTTTAGAAGATTCTTAGAGAACTTTTTAGAGGATATTTAGAGGATTTTTTTCCAAATCCAAAAATCACTAAGATTTTTTTCTTTTTTTAGATTTCGATTATTTTATTTTATTTTATTAGTACACATTTGCAGTCCACGCAGTTTTCAGTAACCTTGGGGAATGATTAAATGCACATACTACAGTTTGTTTCTTTTTTAAAATCACCTTCTGTTTCTCTCTTCCCTCCCTCCTTATCCTCCAGTTTCTGTAGACAGATTTTCATTCTTGGCTCATGTTATGGCACATTATGTTTACATTACTTGAGGCTACCAGGTTCCTATACCTGGTAGATCTTTATTCTTCTTGTTTCCCCTCTCCCTCCTCCCCTCCCCACCCTTCTTCTCTTGGCCTTTTCCCTGTTGCAAGACATTCATCCCCGGCTTGGAAGATCCACCAAGGTGTTGGAGCCCAAGTTCTACATTTCTTCTCCATCAGACTCATTTAACTCTATCATGGTCAAGCAGACTCCTGAGCCAACACCAATTCACCCCCAGATAGAAACTTGGGAGAGGATGGTGGGTGAGAGGAAAACTGTTTAAAACAGTGGAAGAAATTTAACACAGGATTGGGAGAAAAGCTAACAAAATAAAGTTGAAAGGAATAATAATTTAAAGAATTAAAGGTAAAAGGTATGTATTCAAAAGCATGCCAAGGAAATCCAGTGGTTGCTTAATGGATGCTTCCGAAAGGAGAACCTGCGTAAGAGAACAGAAGGTCAAGGTGCAAGTCAGAAGAAGCAGGAACAGTGAGAGAAAGAGGAGGAGGAGCGGGGTGGGGGGAGTAGGGAAGGAGGAAGACGTGGGCTGGGGGCACAGAGAGCAGGAGGAAGCCGCAGCAGCTATAGGTTACTTACTTAAAATACTTTTTATATGTGTTCTTTAGATTGAAAAGCCCACTATATCCATTGAGAAACTGACACCACACAAGATTTTTCAAGTTACTGAAAAAAATGATAAAGAGAAATCCCTTTTAATATCCATGCAAAACTACTAAGTTATCTGTCAGAGGAAACCATCAGCCTATCGCTGCAGTGTTCCTAGGGATGGACCACACTGCCAGTCAGTGGACAGTGTCTACAGGTGAAAATGGAGAGCATTCCCTGTGGAGCCAGAGGAGTCTCTACCTGCCAGACTGTTGTTTGCACCATAAAGTAGAAATGGACAGTGAGAAAATTAACTGCTACAACAAAATAGAAGCATCCAGTTTACTAGAAGTCTACACATAAGACAAAACAAAAACAAACAGATAAATTCCGTAGAAAACAAGTTTTACTAAGCAATAAAAATAGTAACTGTAGGGGCCTGGGGGTATAGCTCAGTGGCCTAAGTGCTTGCCTGGCAAGCGCAAGGTCCTGAGTTCGATCCCTGGTACCAGAAAAAAAAAATAGTAACTGTAACATAAAAATCATCATAAAATGAATACTAAAATATCCTCTATAACAATAAATGCAGTTGGCTGAACTAAATTTAAGTCTCTCAAATTAGATCAAAGGGCAAAGTTTGATATTGCATTTTTAGATGACCTAAAATAAAACCTACCTGAGAAACTGGTGATGGGGTTACAATAGAGGAAAAGGACCAGTCTAATTGGAGTCAAGGGCTTCTTCCTCGATGGGCTCCCTTGCATATAATGGGGTCTTACAGTCTGACTAGAAGAGGTCAGGCACCAGTGGGGACCACCTAAGAAACACATTTCAACTCAGATCATTTTTGAAAAACCACTGCGACCTCATCGAATATTTCTGCAGATCAAATCATAGGTGAAGAATTTCTAATTTGATGTTTTTCCTTAAAGTAATAAAGATTTCACATAAGGAGGCAAAAGACACAGAAGCCCTGCAGTAGTGATGGTGCATGGCGACCCTTAATGAGACCACAGGCTAAGAGGAGAGGGGCCAGGAGAGCTGATGGGGGGCGGGGGTGCTGGGTGGGTGCAGCTCACATCTAGCGCTGGACATTCAGTGCGGTTGTGCACTCAGACACTGTGGCCTCCTGGGGCTCATCCTGCGTCCACCACAGTGTCTTACACTGGAAAGAAAGCCCCCTGGTGCCATCAGAAGCCATTACCTCTAGCCAGGTGTAGGGGCAACCCTATAATCTGGACAGAAGGAGGATCATCAGTTCAAACCCACCTGGGCAATACAGCAATTTGGCAAGACCATGCCTCAAAACTAAAAATAAAGAAAACAAGAGGCAGACTGGACGTGTAGCTCAATGAGAAGGCTTGGCGTTCCCCACACAGGAGAAGAAAAATGGGAAGGAAAGGTAGGAGAAAAGAAAAAAGGGAAGAGCAGCCACATTGGGAATGGGTGAGCTCAGATCCAGCCCCCCTGGTTACAGGCTCACTGCGGGGTGCGCTCTTCGGCTCCTGTCGGACATGCAGGCACATGTGCCCATCACCTCTCTGAGTGCCTTAGTGTGTAGTATTTACCACGGACGCCTTTTAACGTTCATTTATATTAGTGCGTGTTTGCGGCTAGCATATGTACACAAGGCATCTCAGTCCTTACGTCCCCTTCCCTTCCTCTCCCTCTGCCCTCCCTCCGTTTCTAGGTCCCTTCTTACTTGAAGCATAGTATACACACTTGCCCTAGACTTCAGGCTGAAGGAAAGTCTTTGTCACAAGTTCTGACGCCATCCTTACTCTGTGCTGTGTCCCTCCAGCCCCCATCTTTCCCTTGGCCTCAGGTCCATATAAAGCGTGCAACTCAACCATTAGCTCGAGTCTTCAGAGTTACCGGGCCACGAAGGTCACTTTAGTAGACACACCAAAGCCATCATCAAAATCATTATAGCTTCACTAATATAAAGTTGGAAAAGAACCCCAGTAAATATGCTTCCATCACATCTTCTGAATACTTAAAATCTTTCCTGTAACATACAATGCTACCTACTGGAAATTGTTTTTAGATGTGTTACCCATGACATTAATTTACCAGGATGAATAAATGAAGTAAATAATGATTTTCTTTCTGGAATACAATCATACTCTAAACCTAGATGTGAATTAAATTTTGAGCCATTGAGCTAGGGATCATGTTGGAAGCATATACTGCCAGATTTTATAAAATGATGCTGTCTGTAGTGGATTGATAACTGGTCAACTTATAACCCCCAGCTGAACTGAGTCAGCGTGGTGCTGGGTGTGGGAGGCCCACCCGGGGACTGTTGCCAGCAGCATAAGAGGCAGAACTGGAAAAGGAAAAGTTAAGGCTGTTGGGAGTGGAGAGAGGCTGTTAGAGCTGGCGGAGGCTGTTGGAGGAGCTTGTCGTGCTGGCTTTCCTGATGAACTTGACTGTTTTCAGCCTCTGAGGAGCTCAGAACCTCATTGGTACTGATCATGGCTTTGGTTCACTTTGAGAGAGCTCTGGTCCTCACTTTGAGCATCACTTCATGGCTCGGGATGGGAAGGTGGTGCGCTGTTAGTCTCCAGGAGAAGCTTGCTGCACTGGCTTCCCTGATAGGAACTCAGCCATCTTGATCATCAGAGGATCTTGGGACCTCATTATTGCTGAAGATGGCCATGGTGCCATTCAGGGGAACTCTGGTTCTCTTGAGCATCGCTTCCCAGCTCCAGTGCAGATCCCTTAGCCTGCTAGCACAGATCCTTCATCCTGCTGACACAGACTTCCTAGATTCCACCACTGACCTTTGGTCCTTCTCAGTAGATCCATGAAATAGGTCTGCATGAGACATTGTTATGAGCTCTGGGCCTCCAGTTGGACTCAGGAGAGGTATTGTTATGAGCTCTAGGTATTTAGCTGGACTCCTGCAAGACATTGTCCTGGGATCCAGTTCTTCAGCTGGATTCCTTGGTCTTAGTGTGTGGACAGAATTCCCGCACTCTTTTGTATATTGTTCTTTGGGTGGCTATTATAAATAATCATATAAAATATGTGTCCTGTATTATATATTGTTCCCTTTGCAAGAATAAACCCCAAACCAACATACTGTCTAAAAAATAATATAGCATTGACTTTAAAATAATACAAATGAACTCAGTGGTTTAACTGGAATTTAATTGGACTGATAAGGAGGTACACCACCACGTGGTAAGTGTCTTTCTTATAAATAGCCTGGCTGTGATGACCAGAGAGATCGTGTCTTTTGACACGTACCTGGATGAGACATTAACAGGGTAAGCATGGGAAAGCACCTGCGTCTCTATGCCCCAGTTTCACGAGAAAACTAGAGCTGTCTGGCACCTCTCCCACTCAGGTCGTGGTGGCAGAAACAGCTTTGGGGAAATCCCTGCTTGACATAGTGCTAACCTGTTGATTTCCCTCCTTTCTCCCTAGTCTTTGGAAGTGCACATCTGGAAATTTGGAACATGGAGCTCCCTCTTAGAGCCCCCATTGCTTCTGCTTTATAAAATGTATTTGCATAATAAACAGTAATAGCATCTTTTCAACAGATTCCTACGGAGATAAAATAGGGAGGCCTTGTTGCATAGGTTCCAGGAGCAGAAGTCCTTAGATGTTCACTATGGTCAACATGTTTTTTAAGGTCCTATCAAATTTTTTGAAGAGCCAAGATAAATATTAGATGGAAAGTGAAGATGGGGAAGAGAGATTCTGAAAGGAATAGGAGCCGAGAAGATAAAGAGGAGGAGCAAATATTCACATTATGGAAAGGTACTGAAATCAAGATATAAAACTAAGAAAATAGACTGCATCTAAGTGCATTTAGTGCAGTAGTCCATCATGGTGCTGCTGCAAACATGGAACACGGTATGCAAAACAGTTCATTAAGGCTCACACCCCCAAGCTAGTTTACTCCTCACAAAACTTCACAGATATTATAATCATATTTTCAAACTCAAAAATTGGAGCATACAATTAAGTAACACTCAAAATATTTGATTTCTGGCCTGTTATGGTGGCATTTACTTGTAATCCAAGCTATTCTGGAGGCTGACACAGGAGGATCAAAAACTCAAGTCCAGCTTTAACAACTTAGGCAGACCTTGTCTCAAAACAAAAAATTAAAAGTGCTGGAGATGTACCTCTCAGTGCAGGCCCTGAGAGCCTTTGTGGTATTTGGTTTGACCCCAAATACTACAAAATTTTTTCGATAGTATATTAAATTAAGTATTACAACAAATAGTCTTAGTATGTGCTTACAATATTCTTAATGCAAGATTCTTTTTTCTAGCAGTGCTGGGGATGGAAGCCAGGGACCCTCTATCACTGAGCCCCTTGTTTTTGGTTTTTATTTTTGAAATAGGGTCTGGCTAAGTTGTCCAGGAGAGACTTGAACTTGTAATCCCCCTGCCTCAGCCTCATTCAGTAATAGGATGACAGTGGTGCCCCACTATATCCTGCTTAATAGAGGTTTGTTAAAATGCAATTCCTTCTTGCTTTTTAATACTTTCAATATAGCAATATTCTTTTTTTAAAATAATAACTAATGCATTTTCTCATTCTTATATTATCTAAATACGCTTTTTCTTAAATCTTATCACAATACATTGCAATATATAATCAAATTGCAAGCAATTCAGTTAACGAAATATTGTTCTTTGAGTATGTTCTTAAAGATTAGCAAGTTCCTCAAAGTCTTTGCACCAACATGAAAGTAAAAATTAAAAGCAAGTTGCATGAACCCCGGTTGTTTTTTGTATAAGAAACACTTTACAAAGAAATTAAATATGTCATGGTTCAAACCAAGTTAATTATCCATGTCCAAAAAAAGTTTTCAAGATGCTATTAAGACATGTCACTTTCTTCAAATATTGTGCCATTTGACTGGAATACACATCACCTCCTATTTCTGGTTCCCTCTTCCATCAATCACTTAGACTGGAGGAATTTTCCTCAGGCCCATCTGAACTGTGCTTTCTCCATGAGGACATTCTCCTACCTAGGTGAGGAATGGCATGCATTTCCAACACTTGGTCTCTAAGAGCAGAGCACACAGACAGAGCCTCGAAGGGAGGGACACAGCCTGCATCACACTCCTGAGAAGCAGCCTGTGTGTGCTGCTGTGGGGCCAGATCTGCAAAGCCAACCAGAGGAGCCTGCAGCTCTGAGTCTGGGAAGTGTTCTCTTACTCCTGTAGTGCAAACCGAGTGATTTTAACAGAAGATTCATCTTGACCTGAAAGTAGCTTGGTCATTTTATGCCCAAGAAATCTTATATGCTTACTCTAGGGAAAATCACCCCAAAAAACAAAGTAGACTCAGACACCTTTAGATACCCTAGCTGGTCTAGAGGAAACTATTCTGAGGGCAAGACATTAAAGAAACATGCTCAATACTTCATGTAATGATATTTCAAATAATTTCTGATTTGTCCTCTAGGATATTGTTAAGAAAAGTCACTAGGTAGAAAAATAAGTTAGAGTTTTTAGTTCCAGGAAACTAGGTGAAACTGTAAGATAATGAAAAAGAATTGAGGATAAAGCCAACATATATGATGTCCTTGGCATCGTGGAGATGTTATCTCTATAGTGGTCAAAATAATAAAGAGAATATACAAATTGGTAAGCCTAGGAATAAAACAGGCAATATCACCAGATTTAAATACTTAAAAGAAAATGAATTTTATAAAAAAATTTTATAAATCCAGGGAGCTGGGGATATAGCTCAGTGGAATAAGTGGTTGCCTGGCAACTGCAAGGTCTTGAGTTTGATCCCTGGTACCGCCAAAAAAAAAAAAAATTATAAATCCAATAACTTATAGTAAATGGACAAATCTTTTAAAAGACAGAAGTAAGCATATTCAGAAGAAACAAAAATCCAAAGAGGTCTCTTGGAAATCAGATCTTTGCCAAAAAGAAAACTGCAGGTTGAAATGACTTCTTCACCAGTAGATTTTTACAAAGTACGTGGGAAGAGAAGCCTTACCCTGACCTAGACACTGGCAAGAATGTGCCCTATATGCATGGCAGCCGTGGCCAGATGGCTTTCTGGTTTCACTACTTGGGTCAAAGAAGATGTTTCTAAATGTGAACCTACATACTGTACCATCCACACAGAAATGCTGGCTACTCAAAACAATGTCTCTTTAACTTAACATTTTGGAGAATATGATTCAAATTGTCAACCACATTGAAGTACATGTCCTTAACCACATTTGTCCCTGCAGGTCTAAGAGGAGATGGACACAGAGCACACACATCTCTTATAAATGAGATAGCTTTCTAAAAACAGATCACTGACCTTAGTTTTTAAGGTACAAGAGCTGCTTTATAGATTTCTTTTAGAAAAACAGCCATCACGGGTAGCACATTTTAGTGACAGAATGGGTCACAAAACTTTCTTACTCAGTGATACATTCAACCTGCTCAATGAACTCCATTTGTCACTTCAGAGGTGAGCAAGTTTTTAAATAAAGTTTTAAAATAAAGTGAATGTATTCAAAGCTAAACTTAAAGGAGCAGTGATAGGATATTTGACATATTTCAAACATTAGCAGAGATTTTGAAGAAGGTTGACCCTTTTTTCTCCCAGCTGGGTTATCATCTTGCTCAGCTTTTGGAAGAGTTTAAGTGCTACAATCCCACTACAAATCTGAGAAGGAATGGACCTGTGACCCATCTGTGAATAAGCCAGGTAAATTGATTTTGTCCTTGCTAGAAGATGATCAACTGCTTAAAAATGCAAAAGATGGTGGCCTTAAAGTAGACAACTTCAAGAGGTATCTTCAAGTCCCCATATGATCTGAATTAAACTCAGAATAGAATATTCTGAAAAAAAGAATATTCTGAGATTGCTGCAAAAGCACTGAAAAGCCTGCTTCCATTTCCAAAACCATGTCTTTGTGAAGCAGAGTTTTCTGCAGTGACAGCAACCAAAATGGGATTAATGAGTGGACTGGATATAGGTAAAATATTTCATGTGTCACTGGCTCCCATCACCCCCAAAGGAGAGCATCTAGTCGCAGGAAAACAAGCTTAGGATTCCCACTGATTCTGCATTATGGAGAGCTATAATCATTTCTTGTATATTGCAGTGTAATACTAATAGAAATAAAATACACAATAAAATTAATTTTTTAAATCACCCTGAAACCATCCACTCTCTTCAATCTATGGAAAAATTGTCTTCCATAAAGCTGGTATCTGGTGCCAGAAAACTTGGGAATACTGCCAAAAAGGACATAAACAGGAATGTTTGTTGTAGTTTAATTATAATTGCTAAAAACTGAAAACACTGTGGTCCAACAGGAGATTGGATAAACAACTGAATACTATTTGGTAATTTTTAAAATGTAAACTAACCAGAAAAGGATATTCTTGGGACAGCCAGCAAAATTTGAATGTCTGTCAACTATTTTATAGTTACTAATAGTAGATTATGTAATGGTTACTACTACTGGTTTTTAATACTAATAGTATCTGATTTTGATAATTTTATTTTGGCTTCATATGATATTAATGCATAGTTATTTTTACTTTATTTTTGCAACTTATGTATAATTCTGAAATTTTCAAAATAAAGTGAGAATAAGCACCTGATATATACAGTAATTAAACCAAAAGCAAATTTGAGAGCATATTTATGCTTCTAGTTGGATTAAGCTAAAAAAAAATCTATGATGATAGAAATTAGAAAGTGGTTGCTTGGTGGTGGTGTTGGAGAAGTGATTGGAAGGCACAAGAGGAAACTGAGGAATGGAAATGTTTCTTCATCTTGGCTTGTGTTATGACATTTACGGAATGGATGAAATCTCAAGATATATTAAGAACTAGTACATTTTATTAGATGCTAATTATAATTAAATAATTTAAAAATAAAACACCAGAAAACATACCAAAGAAAATGTTAAAATTAGAAACCAAATAACTTTGAGTGAAGAAAAATCAACAGTTAAACTATAACAGTCAAGAGCATAAAGTAGAGGTAGGAGAACCCAGAAAAGGTGAAATGAGAACAGATGACACCTGAACAAGACCAAAAATTATGAAAAGAAGTGGGAGAAAAAACACGCAGTGCCTTCTTCGAGGTGCACAGTAAGAAGCTGAGGGTCATCCCTGATTTCCCTTCCAAGATTTCCCACTTTCCATCTTCAGGAGAAAGACTAACAACTAACTAATCAGAAATGACTCAAAGTTTAAAAGCTCCAAGCATCATATGAAAGAACAAGTTAACCATTCCTCTGAGTAGACAATAAAACTCCAATATTCCCCCCAACAATATTCTCTCTGTCTCTCTGTCTCTGTCTCTCTCTTGGTCTTTGTCTCTGTCTCTCTCTCGCACTCTCTCCCTCAACCCTGAACATTCAGGCCTTCAGCCTTGAAAAGCCAATCCTCCTCCTCTTTCTCCCTCTCCTTTCTGGACCCCTCACCTCAGGAATGCTCTTCCACAGACCTCCACATGCCCGGTCTTTTCACCTCTCAAGTGTTGGCCCCAATCTCACCCCTCAGAGAAGCTTTTCTCACAACTATCACTAATAACGCCTCTTGCGGGCCACTCTGTTTCCCAGGACAATGCTCATCATTTTCTCCTTCCCACTTACCGCGATCTGAGCATCGAGTGTGCATTCCCACTGGGAACGGTCCATGCACAGAGAGTGGGCTAATAGCACCGCCCTTCATCCTTTCGCCCCTGGACCCGGCACAGCGGCCAGCCCACAGCGTGTCTTCGCTGAACACTGCGAGTGGCGGCAGGACAGCCGCGGCAGTGGTACCCCCAGAGAGGACCGGGGTGATGCATTTACATGCAGCGAAGGCTCTGGGGTTTCTGTGTACCACTTCACCCTTTCGCACTGTCAGTGTCTTACTATTCCTTCACTACCACCAAATTCTCCCACCTCCACCTGCCTCTCCCTCTGTCTGCCTTCTCCCACACCAGCAGCCAGTCTTAGGTTCTGTAAGGGTCAGTTGTCTGAGATCCTGGATATCTCTTGGGATTTTAGCAGCCCACAGGGCCTTCTTCCTCTCAGAACGAAGCAGTCATGTCTGTGCATATGACTGAACTTGCTGTGCTCACACATAACCAGATAAGGGAAGTCTGCATGTCTTATTTTTTGCTGGGTCAAATTCATACTGGTAGAGACTGTGGGATCCAGTTACCTAAGCTCATACTGTACTCCCCTGCTGACAAGATGCAAGGCTTTGGACAAGACATTTACCCCTCTGAGCTCCTGTTCTTTTTCTATAGAACGAGAACAGGTTCCTCTGGATGTTGGATCAATGTACATGAGATACTTAGAACAGTGACCAGTCCCCAATCAGCATCAAAAAACAGTAACTGTTGTTATGTCCCTAGAATTTAAAACAGAGATTCAGATCAGCAGATTTACTTCTGGGGGTGACCAGAACTGAAGCTATACACAACGAGGGGCTGGAGTGTGAGCATTTCTACCCTGTGGAATCTTATTAGGATTTATTGGGGCCTTCATAATGCCTGGAAATTACCTGACTATCCTTGTGTTTGCAGTTCAGAGATGCTTTTGTGTGTGCCAACGTAAGTTCCTGGGGGCCTGACCTTAGTGGATCCAGAGCATGATCACATCCTCAGGGGTCTCTATGGTGGACACTTTTTGGTGAGATTTTTAACTCTAGTACAGAAAGAGAAGACAATGCCACTGAATTTGTCAGTGGAGGGTGGGTGTTCCACATTCAGAGGCCCATCATATGAGGCACCTTAGACACTGTTAATCAGAGAAGCTGAACCAGGACCTGGACAGAAGTACATGACTTTCTAGATAACACCAGTGGCTACCCAGAGCCAGACAGAGGCCCATCAGTACCCTACTCTGGCCTTAGCTCTGGAGTTGATGCTGGAAGTGGCTGTTGTATCTGCCTGGCACTGAAACCTTGAGGGCATGCTGTGGCTCTGACTGAGAAGTCCTCTCCCGGGATAACCTGGTAATTGGATCTTGCTGAGGGCAGGCACAGTCTGATCACTAACAAGCAGCTATGTCTTAGCTGGAGTCATTTCTGGTTCTGGTCCTGGTCTTGAGTCATTTCCGGCTTCATCTCCCCAGCACTGCTCTTTCATACAACACAAACAGCAGTTGAGGAATCACCCACTCTTATTATTACTTCTTATTAAAATAAATACCTAATGATTTTAAATCTCCATTTTGAAAGGTGTTGGAGAATACATTTTGAATTTCTGTGTCTCTCTTTCAAGCCTGTCTTTCCAAGGCCACTGCTTCTTCAAAGATAGCTCTCTCTGCTCATGAACTTCAAGTTTTATATCAGTTCTCAGCCTCAGGTGTTTCCAGTCACTGTCCAGGGGAGCTTCTGCCAACTAAGAACAAAATTCACTTTGCTGTCCCCTAAATGAAAAATTTCCTCACTCAAAACTGAGTTTTGACCGTACATTCTCTTAGCTTCTATTGTTAATATGACTGACGCTGAAAATATTTTCACTTTTTCTCTTCGATTTTCATTTCCCATCAGTAATGAGCAGGGTCTTTACCACCTCATCCATTCTATTGGCAGTTTTTTCTCCTTGCTCTGGAAATCAAGACTGAACTGGTCCATGTTCCCTTCAGTGAGAGGAAGGCTCCTCTGTGTTCCCCTAGTCTCTCCCGGCCACCTTCTCTCTGCACATAGCTTGTTCTGCCTTCTGCTCTAGGTAGCGATGGCTCTCTGACATTTTGTTTATCCCAAAGGAGTTCGTATTTGGCTTTCTCATCTTTAAATGCATCAAGGCAGCTTTAATGCTTCAGTTTTAGTGAATTCCTTATAGACTAGTAACATTTCTATGCAGTCCTGACTGGTCACCTTCCTGTCACTTATATCAGCAGTGAGATCTTACACTGAAAGCAGCACATTTCTACCTGCTTCCGACTGATTTCCTCAGGACCTCAGCTTTGAGTCCAAAGACAAACCTGACTGTTGCATCTAAGTGTCATATTTGATGTCCCAATTTCACACAGGGATTTGCGTTTGCTTACTTTATGTTTAGTTACTCCTGTACTACTGCATGTGCATGGCCCTCCTCTAAGAGCCCCTCAACATCCAAAATCTCCCATCACTGTCACTATCAGTTCTTGCTCTCAGCGTCACACTATTTTCTTCCTCTGCTGTCAGACAATCCTCTTTCCGTTCACTGTTGAAGTTATTGGTGACTTTTAGGGTAACTTTTAAGTTATTTATTTTGTTATTCATGAGATTCCACAGCATCTGTCTTTGGCTTGGCCAGCAAAACAGACCTCACCTGCCTCTACAGAGTGCTCAGCTCATCAGACTCATTCTGCTGTCCCTGTCCAGAATCCCCCACTCCAGGACTGGAATCCAACACCCTGCTAAATCTGGGATGAGCAGCTTTGACAGGTGAAAACCCAGGCTGAAAGCTGGGGGCTAATATTCACCTGGCCACGCTCTCCCTTCGCCTCAACCCCACTGCCTGCCAGGCTCCTGCTTCAGGAAGAGACAGTGGAATGCAAAGTACTTCCGGGGTGGAGTAAGCGCTGCTTCTCCCTCTTGCGCTCCTCCCCATCAGCTCAGTCTCATGACAATCACCCCAGAAAGCATCAGCAGAAGAGGGATTCTGAGGCTGCGGCCACCTGGGTACTTCAGGCACTGTGTGATTGTGCCTCTAAGACTTTCAAGAGAGCTTTTTCCCAGCTAGGGAGTTTTCTAGAATCCACTTTCATCCACTTCAGACATCATAGGGATCACTTCCTCATTTTTTATTTAGTCTTCATCCTGAAACTTGATGTACACTGGCAGTACTCTTGACCTTTGTCACCAGTTTGTACAGGCTACGGATAAGAAATCATTTTACTTTCTGGGCAAGTTGTGGAATCTCTATATTCCAAATTTTACTTATAAATCACCCACTTCCTGTCTGAGCTAATCTGCCTCTTATAGTTCTTCACTGTATCCAACTAAAAAGATCTTGTACTTGCCCTAAGAGCTGGCTCAGTGGTAGAGTTGCAGACCTAGCATGTGTGAGGCCCTTTGTTCCATCCTGTACCCTCCACGTCCTCTGTGCCATCCACATCACTACAAATCGAAGTATTATACCTCTATGTGCAGCTGTATAAGGTTAGGAATCTTGCAATATTTAAGTTTCATCTCTCCCACAGCCCTCAAACTATTTTTTTTTTTTTTTTTTTTGCGGTACTGGGGATCGAACTCAGGACCCTGCGCTTGCTAGGCAAGCGCTTATTCCACTGAGCTATATCCCCAGCCCTCAAACTATTTTTGTCACATATTTGCTTAAGCATATAGTAAATCCACATTGAATGATTGTCATTTTTGCTTAACTGTCAATTGTCTCTTAGAGGAAGTTAAATAATAAAAGCTTATTTTCCAACTCCTTTCTTTGGTGCTTATGTCATACAGTTCATTGGTTTCATAACATTCACTGGAATTTATTCTCCAGGCTGGACTTTACATGTACATGTTACGCATGGCTTGTCCAATGCTGCAGCTTCGTGGACTTCTTTATACATCTTTGATGATATAACTGAAAGAATATTTCATCAATATTATTGCTACAAAAGAAATTATAATGCCTTATGTGATCCTCTTTGTTCTTTTTAATATCTCTGAGCCAGACTCTTGGCTTTTACCCTAACAAAAATTGATGATTTTGCTCTTTAATTCAACTAGCAATTTTTAAAGAAAACTGCAGCATTATGAATGAGCATATACACTCTCCATTTCTGGCTGGGACAAACTCAGAACCTACAGAACAAGTATCTGCCTCTCTCCGGGGTATCCAGACTGTTGTACCTGTCTTATCAATCGCGTCATGAGATCAGATCACAGTCGTGGGATCAGAGTGCTTGCATTTTGAGTAACTGTGATTCCCCTTAACAACGGCACCAAAGCAGTGACATTGGCAAATGTGTTATAATATATTGCTATTATCATTATCATTAGTTATTTTGCTAATTGCTTGCTGTGCCTAATTTACAAATTGAACTTTACCAGATGCATGCATCAGGGAAAATAGTGATACAGGGATAGCGGCTGTCTGCTGTTTGAGGCAGCCATAGGGATCTTGGGACGTGTCCCCCGTGCGTAAGGAGGATTACTGAACTCAAGCACAGGGTTTCACACCAAGTTACAGCTTCTGTCCTTTCTATATCCCCACTCTCCCTACTGCACTCCTGGAAAGACCCTTTGGATCTTTTAAATATTACTTCTCTGGATTTGAATTCCATCCCCAGGGCATCGTCTAGAAACAACTCAGCAAGCTTCTGTCTCCTTTGTAACCTCGTCCTTACTCCAGCTTTCGCACCACTGAAGGTCAAGACCCTGAGTGTAAGACGCTGATCCCCACCCCAGCATGCAGGGAGAGGTTTGCAGAGAGGGAGGCACCGAACACCATGAGACTCACGTGGGGGCCCTTGCCCACCTGGCTCCTTCTCCATGTCCCCCAGTCCTTCTCCAGCAGAACCAGCACCTACCCTGGTGAGGACCAATAGTCCAGACACCTGGGCTAGTTTTGTTTCTCAGTTCTACCTGGTACTTCATACACATTATCAACAAACTGCTACATATGAAGGCATTTCTACATAAGTAGTAATAGGTTATAATTTACAGTAAGCACATCCCACTTGCAAAGCAGACACAAATTACACTAAAAATCCCCTATTTATCCTTAATTAATCCTAGATTCGTTCTCAAGAAGGCAAAAAGAATTACTTCCTGTCCTAGCAACATTAGGGAATCTTAAAATAACCAGGTTGGACTAAGTAGTAGCCAGCAATGCCAGCATGCAACAAGGCACATTCCCATGCTTTGGGAAGCTCCAGAGCCCCTCTGGCATTCCCAACTTAACCTTTAATGTTTTTGTAACCAGGGGTGGCCAGTACCACTTCACTCTGGTGTTGCGGACTTCCATCTGCCTGTTTTCCTTTTTTAGAAAGCAAAATATTAAGGTGGAAACAGGGTCAAAGTTGAGGATTCTGCCACTAGATGGGGAAATGACCCCAATCCAGCAGAACCCAGGGCCTGTCCTACTGTTGGAAACAAGCAGTGGAAAGTATCCTTACAAATTCAATCTTGTTCAGGTTACTATAGCAACTGTGCTTTATGCTGATAAACAATAACTTTTTATCAACTCATTTTGTGTAGTTTCACTGGCATCCGGTGGACTCTCTATTAATCTTTATGGCATCTGAATGTTTACATCCTGCCATTATCCACATCCATCTATGATTCAGTGTTAACCCTCCTGAAAATCATTTAACATCATTTCCATTTTTGCGGCTATTAGCAGTAAGTATATTCAAATTTCAATTCCAGTTCTGTAACAGATTAAATGTAAACATTAAAGTTCACAATAAATTAAAATGCTTAATTATGAAAAACCTATAACAGCAAAAAATAAACTCACTCCAAAAGAGAACTTTCAATAACTAGGCCAATCAGATCTTGAATATTGCCTTTATTTTGCAGAAAATGCTTTCTGCCGATTGTCTTTGGCTATTTTGTCAACACAAAAATATAAAACAATTGGTTTCACAACATACGAAATTAGCTGAATATGCTTAAAATAAACACCTTCTAGTGGAAAAGAGTCAAATCATGAGTTTGACTAAAATCTGTTTTCCCTATGACTTTACTTTGTCCTTAACAGCTCAACTCTAACTACTCTTAAGCAACAGGGAGAATTCAAAGTGTGCTCTGTGTCTTACTAAAGTAGGACCAGTGGAGGTTACAAATTTAGGTTGCCAAAATCATCCACACTCTGTTATGAGAAGTTCTGGGACCCTGGCAAACAAGTTCTGCCTATGGATCTTGGGGAATGGGGCCAATCGCCCCTATGTGCAGATTCTGGGAAGCTGGGCTGGTGAGGCTCGACAAATAGCGAAGCAGGTATTATTCTTCCTCTCACTTTAAAATGAAGTCAACCAGGTTTTATCAACTGGTTTCTGTCCCTGGAGCCATTAGCCTGCCATCTGTGCCTCAGAGTTGGGGCAGACCAACACTGGTCACCACAATGGAAGAGTCCTTGAATTTCTTGAGACAAGGGCTTGGTCACATGGAAGGAGGTGACACAGGCGTCCATGAGGCTATGAGGCGGCCTTGGGCCGCAGCATCATACTGGCTATCAGGAATGTCTGTGACAGTGGCCGCTCCTTCATACAAGGGAGAGCTTGAGGACGAGGCAGCCGGGACTGCATGTGAGAGGGATGCGTAGTGTGCAGGGGATCCTCGGAAGAACTGAGGCCCCAGCCCACTGGCCATACTGGCTGCCTGGGAGCCAGGGGTAACAGTGCCATTGCTCACCGACCACAGACTGGGGTACTGGCTGGAAGAGAAAACAGAAGTCAGGGCAAAACCAGTGCTCTGAATCTATTCCTATGATTGCATTACAACACCATGTGTCTTTTCAGAGAAATCATACAGCTTAGAGAAATCAGGAGATTCTCCACCATAGAACTAGCACACAGAACAGCAAAGACAGGCCCGGGTTGTATTAGAAGATGACAGAGGCCAGTTCCACTCCACACCACCACAGCAAGCTCAAGGGATAGATTTCAAGCAGCAACTTGGCAGTCATGGAACCAGGTGCCCCTGCACACCCAGCCGATGGTAGAACTAAGCAAAAAGCCAAGCCAGAGGCAGTGGTGCACACCGTAATCCCAGGACTCTAGGAGGCTCAGGCAGAAGAATTGCAACTTCAAGCCCCGCCTGGGCCACTTAGCAACTTGGTGTCACCAGTCTCATAATAAAAAAATAAAAAAGGGTTAGGGAATGTGGCTTAGTGCAAAGATCCTGACTTCAACCCCCAGTACTGGAACAAATAAATAAATTCATACAACCACCCCCAGGTACAAGGTAGAATAAAGAAAAAAGGCAGAAGGGATGGAATCGGCCTTCAGCCACCAGAGGGTGTACATCATCCTCACACATACGCACCTCGGGCCAGTGGGAGGGCTGGAGCTGTGACTTGCGGGGAGCACACCGGTGTGGCTGGGTACTCCGAGGCTGGGCCAGTTATCATGGGATTGCAGCATAGACAGGCATGTAGGTGAATTGTCTGAATAGGCTGAGGGAGATTAGAGCACAGTTACTAGATAGGGGTCTAAGGAACATTAGAGCACGGTTACTAGGTGGGATTTCCAAGAGCAACAAAATACACTGAAATGCTACCTTAACTGAAACACCCAACACTGAGATCCAATGGTGTATGCGGCATTAAACACAGAAAACAATCTATCAGCCTGTTTCACTGGTCATCAATGCACATATTTATTGCCAGCTGTGTTTATTTGAAAACATAACCCCATAAACCCAAGCTTTTTCCCTTCTCATCAGATCGGTACACGCTCTATAGAAAACGAACTCTATAAGTCACTTGAAGATGGAGATTTTATATCTTGCTTTTTGCTATTTCGGAGCTCAAACCTAGGACCTTACCAGAGCCACACCTACAGCCCAAATTATTTACCTTTAAAAACAGAAATAAATATCACTTTTATCTGCCTTGTCTCCAAGGATTAGTTCATAGGAGTTAAATGGGCTATGGAAACAATTACTCCAGGCAAATTAAAAATATGATCTTCTAGTCTCAGAGTCTAGCTTCTGGCTGAACAAGTCCCAAGGGCTATTTCCTTTCATTTCAAATCAGTTGTAATTGCTTAATTGTTTTATGGTGTTCTTTAGCTATTTTCCTTCTTTTGGAGGAGACAAAAGTCAGTCTGGGAACAGAGTGTCAGAGGGAATTAGGCCTGGGGGCTTTATAGGCTGCCCAGGGTTCAGGACATGGTAGGAGGCATCAGCCCACCTGGGGCACTACCCTCGCCTGGCTTGTGAGCAGACTTCTGGGTCCAGGTGGGGCATAGGATGGAGACCAGCCAGTTCCCAGTGATGCTGCCACTGCTCCAGGTCCACACTGGGACTGACCCAGGGTAACCACTTTAGAGGGGGCTATAAAGCACCTAGGCCTGGTCTCCACTTTGGAGACTGACCTACAGTTCTTTGGAGAGAACCAAAGGTCTGTCATTTGGAAAACTTTAGCCTCACTCCAAGGCACACCAGACACGGTAAGCCCCCACCTGGACCTCTGAGGTGGACCCAGTAGGGGTGAGAACATGAGACACACATCTTCCTGAGCCACAGAACTATCTTCCAGAAGAGAGTCTCCTTTCTTCTTTTGGATCCCTGCAGCATGCCTTTGGGGAAGAGGCTTCTAGCCACCCACCAGGCCCGAGGTCTTAAACTCTGACCTACTTGGAGAGTTGTTCCGATGAGTGTAGGGGTTGGGGTAGGGCGCTGCTCGGTGGCTCCTCAGGGCAGGGTACCTTTCACATCCATGCGTGGAGGGCAGAGAGAGGGCTCCTCCAAACTGAGGGTGGGGGCTGGTAGGTGGGCACAGCGAGCTGGTTCCAGGAATAAGCCACCCCCCTGCTGTGGGAAGAGAATGTTGAGTTGACTGGTGCTGGTATTAACTCCACATTACAAGAAAGGCACGGCAGAAATCCATGAGAGCCTTTTCCTCACAGTCCTTGGGGAAGGGAGCAATCTTAACTGTCTTAATGCTCCATGCATCGTCTATAACGCATGGGGTGCAGGGGGTGAGTGGTCCTCCTCCTCCTCCTCCCACAGGTCCTCCTCTTCTACTCTGCTGCCCATGCAGGCTCCTGCTCTGTGGGGCCATCTGGGGTGGAACATTTCCTGCTTCCTCTTCTGTTTCAGACCCCCTAAGGGCTCCCCACATTCTTCCCACCTAAGCATCAGACAGTTAACTAGAAACTGTCCCATCCTCTTCTGAAATTCTGATTTCTCTGTTCTTTTTAAAAATTTATTTAATTCAAAACACAACATTTAGGGAGAACTACTCTGCTCTAATTTCCAAACTTTTCAGACAATACTAAAAGAGGGAAGGAAGCCATGGTAGCTGGACGCAGGGCCCCCTGCCTGCAGCCTATGTCCTCTCTACAAGTGGCTGACCTTGAGTTACTGTGGGGACCTGATTTAAATTAGCTGTTAGATTGGCCTAGATTATTTAAAAAACCCCATTCAGAATGGAAGAGGGCAGTTGCAAGAGGATAACGCTAGGCTGGTTCTCAAAGCCTTTGCAGGTACAGCAAGCGCTGCCTTTTGCACCCCTCCACAGACAGCTCAACATGTCTACATCCCTCCCTGAGTGGACAGAAAGGGGTGCCCAAGTCATTTTTCCTCATGGATATCACCCCATAGACCTGTACCTTTTGGTCAGACTCATGGAACTCCTAAAAGTCAGATGACACCGAAGTACCCATCCTACAAGCCAAGTTTTGCACCAAAACCGTAATTCATGATCCAGCCCCAGAACCAAAGCAGGCTCAGGGTAACAAACTGTTCATAAATGTCAACCTAAGATGGCCTTCAGTGTTCAAGGCCATCTGGCAAAAGTGGAAACCACCTCAAAGAGGATATGACAAGCTAGACTCTGTTCTTGCCCACCTAAGCCGAAACACCCTCCTCCACCCCAGCGATCTGTGTCCCCGGCACAGGAACCTCAGCGCAGAACCAAAGAGCTTAGGTTTAAGGCGATTGTCCACAGGTTACCGCTCCAACATCAGAGGCCATGGGCCTTGGCACATGGACCAGGGCACCCTGCTCCCCCACCACACCCAGAAACTTGCTGCCTTCGGCAAGATTAGTGCTGGAATCAAGGCACCAGAAGCTGCAACAAACCGTACATTGGGGGTACCCAGGCTGCTGGCTGTCCCCCACTTCTTCCATCCCGTCTTTGTGATCTCTTCTGTCAAAAAACCATGTCATATTGTCAAGAAGAAGCATCAGAAATTTAGACTGGTCTTCTTTCTGCCTACTTCTTTGGCCAAGGGGTAGTTTGGATGTTCTCACCTTTCTTTTGCATCCAGAAAAGCTTTTGCAAATGGGTTGTATTTAATTTTAAGAGCTGTGATCTAAAAAAAAGAAACTATATTTACCATACTGTATTTATTATTAACCAGAGGATGTAATTTAGCACCAAGAAATTCAGAAACATCATCTTGGAATATTGAAAACCTATTAGAATCCTTGCAAGATGTCTTTTTTCTGATTGGGTCTGATGCAGCTGAGAAACTACAAAGAAGAACACACTTATGAAAACTTGTAAATACCTATCTTCTAAGTGCAAGTCACAATCAATTTACCAGACCACTGACAACATTCCATGTGTATAAATCAAAATGGTTCAAACCATAATCAGGGCTATCAAAGAAATACATTTATCTGCTGGGTAGTTCTTATTTGTGGTCTGCACTGACTACTGAACAAGTTTTCTGGGTCGGCATCTTGCCAGCATTTGCGCGCGGGTGCCTCTTCACACTGCACAGAAGGAAGTGGGACCCTGTTAGTATGATTTCCAAAGCAGGGAGGTACCTCTCTTGCTCAGAAATTCTCCTAGGACTTAACCAAAATGTTTCATGCATTTTTTCATGCATTCTTTATTTCAAGCAGCTGGTATATATTTCTAGTTTTAGACACTTTTATGTAGAATTTTGAAGGGGAAAACTTTTGAATGAGGATTTATTTTAAACCTTCCTCCCCTCTCCCCTGACTTCAGATTGTGGTAAACAGGAAAGCGCACTGACCATGGGTGTCCCCCATACTGTTGCCCACCATCTGCCCACCCCTGGCTCTGCAGAGGGCCACACAGCAACAGTTTCCTCACTGCACTCTTACCTCTTCGTTCTGATAAGCAGTCACTGCTATGAACTGCGTCTCAGGGAAACAGTGGCTGGTGATCATGCGCTGCGGACCTCCGACTCTCACTATGTGAATCCGAGGCTCGTACTTATGTAAGGAGTTCAACATGATCTGAAGGAGACACACACAGCAACCCGAGTCCTACTTAAGACAACAGAATAACCATTCTGTCTACCGCCAAGGAGAAAATACATCCGGGGCTCAGAAAACCCTACCGCTGGCAAGAAAGTGAGTTACTGTTGATAGACACGGGAGTCCTCAGGTGATACTCCTCAGTGGTCAAGACCTGCTGCTTCCCATAGCTGTGAGCTGCCAGTACCACTGTAGTAAAAGCAGTGACCACCCACGACAAAACCCCCAGCCCTGAAGCGTGAGCCCGACTGTCCTCCAGAAACCAAGCTCGTTCAGATTTCGGCAATGTTCCCCCCAGGTGTGTTTGTTCGCTTAATGTGACTGTCTACCATCGAAGCCCATTTCTTCACCCTCAGGAGAGGATGGAGGTAGAACAGAGAGGTTCTCCCCACTCCAGACCTGCAGGAAATCCTCAAAGGTGGGAGGGCTCCGCTCCTGTTCTCCAGGCCTCGGAGCGACCCTTATCAGCTTAATATAAACAGCCACTGAAAATTTAACTGGGAGAAGCAGTGGCAGTTTCTCCAGGACGGGGGCGAGGGGGCCTCCTGTCCCCGCCGAGCCCCCTCAGGAGAGCAGCAGAGGTGCGGTATCCTGTGTCGTAGCCCTCCAAGCTCCACGGCCCTACCTGACCACCTCCGTTCAGCTTGTTGGTGAGCTTGACTTTGCTGAAGGAGACGGGCGCCTTCATCCAGTGGGCCCCGAAGTTGGGCGAGTCGGGGTGGATGTAGACGCAGCTGGGCGCCTGGGGCTCAGGCTTGCCCCCAGGCACCCACTCCCCGTTCACGTACTTCCAGCGGTGGTTGTCGGCTGCCACAAAGTCCAGCAGGAAGGAGTACATGGCGTTGGGGTCCAGGCCGGACACATTCACCTTCAACACTGGGAACATCCTCCTGCAGAAGGCAGGGAGAACCAGGAGGACCTGGTTCTAAGCCATTAGGTGGGCACGGTGCTCGGCGGAGGGCAGCCGCTCTTCGAACTTCCAAAGGGCTCTCCCAGCGCGCCCCTCTCGGAACCTCCACATCCAGGGCCGAAGCAGCGCCGAGGTCCTGGCAAGCCTTTCGGAGCGGGAGGCCAAACCCAGCAGCACTGGCCCTGGAGAACCCTCCCGGCTCTGGACCCCTACCCTAAACTCTCCCCACCCTAAACTCTCCCTTACCCTAAACTACCGCAGGGGAAGCCCCGAAGAGTGCGGGTTAGTGATCCCCGAGGGGCTAACCACCGCAGCGGGACCAGGCGAGCCAGCTCTCCCGGGGGCAGAAACGCGCCCTGCGGGCTAGCGGACCCACCTGCCATTCTTGGTCACGATCATCTCGTTGGTGAGCTCCTTGAAGCGCAGCCACAGCTCGCTCTCCTCCAGGCCCACGCGCAGCTCGCGCTCCGTGGGGTCGCCCTTCTCGCTGCCCGCGCGCAGCTCGCTCTCCACGGCGCTCAGCAGGTGGTCCACGCGGTGCTGCAGGCTCTTCCCCGCGCCCTCCGCGCCCGCGGCGCTCATCCTCCGCCGCCCTGCCCGCGCCCGAGCCGGGCCCCCGCCGCACAGCCACCTTCGCCCCTGCCGGCCGCCGCTCCTCGAGAAGGGCCACGCCGGGCCCGCTGGGACGCGGGGCGCCGGGCTGCGGGCAGGGGCGGGCGCAGGGGGCCGGGCCCCTTGAACTCCCTCGAGGCGCTCCTAGGGTAGTCTCTGGGGAGAGGACATCGGTCCTCTCCGCATAAATAGCGCGGCGGCCGGAGGGGCGGGCTGGGCCGCGCGCCCTTTGAAGTGCGGCCGCCGCCCATTGGCCGCAAGCGGCCATATCAGACTGCCGGGCGGGCCGCGCTCCGCGCCCAGCCCGCGCCGCGCCCCTTCCTGGGCCCGCGCCGCGCGCCCCGCCCACAGGTTCGCACCTCCATCAAAGCGGCGGGCCTCGGCCAGGGCGCAGCGAGCGCCGCGTCCCCCCGGCCGCCCACCCGCCCCAGCCCCGCGGCCGGCCCCACGCGCGGCACCCAGGTCCCCGGCCGGCGCGGCGCCCCGCCGCCTCGCCTGCGCGCCAAGGAGGGGAGCCCGCTGCGGGCCGCCGCCTGCCGAGGACACGCCCCGCCCCGCGCGCGAGCGGGAGCTGGACGGCTCGGGGCGCGGCGCGGCGCGGCGCGGGTCCCCGCGGCGGAGGCTTCGCCGAGGGCGGGCGCGGTTGCCCCGCCGGCCGCAGCGCCAAGCGGTGTGGGCAGCAGCTGGTTTATTACCTTTCGGTGAGAACCTCCGCGGGGAGAAGGTGACAATGAGCAGGAAATAGTTCAATGGGGTCCCCTTAAGCAATAACATTCCTCTAAAACGGGAGCCGGGCTGGGGAAGGAAGCCGAGGCTCCTCCAAGCTCTGCAGAGCCCTGTGTGCTCGGCCGGCAGCAAGGCTCGCGCCCCAGCCGGGCCCAGGCTCCGCGCGCCCACCCCGCCCACGCCCTCGGGAAGAAGGGTCCGCCGCGGGCCCACGACAGCCGGACGGGGCCCCAGTCTGCGGCCGCCGCTGCTGAGAGAGGCCGCCTGGGGCCAGCCCCACGGACCGGTGCCCGAGGCCCTCGGGCGGGCTGCGTATGCGCCGCGACTCTCCGCCCCTCTCAGCTCGGAACTGATGCCTCGGGAGGTGCAGGGCGACTTTGTTGTCTGGGATGTATGGAGATTGCTGGGGGCTGTCCCGAGGGGGACGTTTCCTACGGCAATGTGACACCAAAAGGACCTCATTTGCTCCGAACCCGCGCTGCTGCCTTCAGCCGCCCATCAGGCCGCCAGCTCCAAGGCAGCCTGTGGGCGCACATCAGTTTCTATGCTCTGAGCTTCTGTGGCCCGAAATTCCTGAACCTCCGCACTTAAGAGGCCAGGTGGGGGCTGTGGAGGCGGAAGGAGAGCGAGTCCGAGGCGTTTGTCGGTCTCCGCGCCCCTGCCAGGAGCCGCTTTCGGGCTGCTGCACCGTCACGTGGTGGTCGATTTCCCTAAAGTCCCAGAAACTCATGAAAATCTTAAAAACTGTGCACTGAACGGGAGTAGCACAGCCAATTAAGAATAAAACTGGAGCCGGAAATAATGCTGTATTACTAACACGCACGGTGAAATTTCTTCGCGCTCTAGAAAGCGTCTCCAATTATTGACAAGCAGGATCCAGAAGAAGACGGTTTGGGAACTGAGGGACTGCGGCCTGCCTGTTGTGTCTCCTTTTGCCTCGCAACAACCCCCCTCCCCTCAGTTCTGTGTCTGATTTCCGATCTTTTTCCCTGGGTTCTCAGGACCAGATTCACTCCCCCAGCCTTTTCAAGGAAGGCTGCAGTGCATGACAGTTTACAGCCAAAAACTTCCTCCAGCTAGGCTATAAAGAATTCCCAGCTAATAATACGGTGCTTCCTTGGGCGGCAGGAGGGGGACTGGCAAGTCTCACTGCTTCTCCCTCAAGGTCTGCCTCTTTTGGGGAAGCCCCGTCCTACTGAAAAAATAGAGGAAAGAGCTCATGGCTGGGATTGAAAAGTGACTTCTAACAAAAAAGTTAGGAACCGTAAGTATACACACACCCAGAGATGCAGGAGTCCCTGGCTTAGCCTTTCTCAGATGAGAGATTGTGTACCTTTGCACATAAAGCGTCACGCAGGCACGAAGCCTACCCAGAGGAGAGGACAGTGTCCTGTTCCTTGACCTCACATTCATATGGAAAAATAACAGTTCTTTTCTAATTATGTAACACGTACTCTTCATAGGTTATATTGTGTATTTATCTGTCCATAACCAGCGTTCAAGTCTGCTTATGTGTGAAGATGGAGCCTCCCAGTACACTCCACACCCCGGTCCTGGTGTGCATTCCACACCTTTTCCTGCTGTGTGTTTCCCCACAGTAATTACGCATGTTTAATACACAAGTCTTCTCAAAGTCCTGGATTACAAGCGACACATAAAGACTGCTCAACAGCACATAATTCTGTCACCAGTTGGTTTGTCTCTCCCTTTGAAAGGAACCTAGTGATGCTGGTTATTGTTTTTAAAGTTGCATAGCTTTCAACCTTGAGGACTGCAATTTTTTGGAAGGCCACTGGATTGCTGTGGGTGGTTGTGGTTGCAGGAAAGAATGAAGACAGTTTTTAAATCTTTCTAGTCATAAGGGCCCACTCTGTCCAGTGCCCATCACCACCAGGCTGTCTTCTGAATTTCACAATGGGGTACTCTGAGCCGCGGAGCGCTGCACCCCACACATGGGATTGGATGAGCGGCTATGAGCTCCTTTCTGCCTGTGCTTTGTGAGCCCTGAGCTTCATCACACTGGATGGTGCTTGGATGGTTTAGTGATGAGTTCACACATTCAAAATCAACAAAGTTGGTGAGGCCAAAAGTTTGGGATTATAACATTTCTCCCTAAAACGCAAACACTTCTACTCCCTGGTACTTGGAACGGGAGGTTGCAGAGGAGAAATCTGTGGACAGGTGGATTCGGAGCTTTCCGTGTGGGGCAGCCGGGGGCTTCTCTGCGTAGGAACTGGAGCTTTGAGTCCTGTCACGTTTCCTCCGGCAGGGACACATGAAGGCCTTTTTCACTCATTCTTCCTGGGATGCAGGAACACTGCCCCGCCCATGTCTCCACAGTCCGGGTCCATAGCTGGCCAGGGTCTTCGCTATTCTGTGTCTGTGCCTCAGAGGTAGGCAAAATTGCAATCCCTGCCTACTTTGGCTTCTCCTGGCTTGTGCCCTCTGTTCTGCTTTTCTTGGGTCTTTCTGCACATATGAAACGGCTTGTGAAGCATTTTTTCCACACCCCCCTGTCAGTTCACCTCAATGGGTTTTACTGCCTCTCAGATTTTATTTCTCTGCTATGGTTTTGGGTTCTGGCAGTCCTGACTTGCTCTTCAAGACCTGGGTTGCAGGCTTTTTGCTCCCTTGGGCTATTTCTATTTCTTAGAAGCCTCAGTTTTTGGTCTGAGACAGAAGACCAGTTTCTCCTGGAGTGACAGCAGTCTGATTTCCCAAGGCTGGTTGTGCTCCGAGCCTACACCCCTCTTCCCCCTTAGCCTTTAACCCTTTGGGAGGTTCCTATTATCTGCCCCTTCCTCCTTCCCAGCCAGCCCCTGCCCCCCCCCCCCGTGGAGCTTGATCTCACCTGGAGGGAAGTCTTTTCACAGCTTTTCTGAGACGCAGAGATGGTCATTGTCACTGTGAATGCAATCCTGAGCTCCTGTGGGGATGCCAGGTCTTCCCAGCCAGTTCTTTCAGGCCTCACGTATGTCTAAGGAGAGGCAGCTGCCACTGTACCCAAGACTCATCGTGATGTGCATCACAGAGCATTTCAAACACAGCAAAACACTAGAATGCTGAACTGAGCATTAGCCCCTCTCAGGTGACACCTAAGTGCCACAGAACCTGGAGTGGCCTTTCTATCTTTAGGCATCTGTGGTTAAACAGTCAGTTGCCTTGAAGAGACACAAGGAATGATTCCTGAGAGAAACTGTTACCATTTAAGAATGAATGGAAATGAGCTAATCCTAGGGAAGAGGAGTTCGTAAAGGGCGGGAGCATTGCTCAGACTTAAAATTACTCCAGAAAACATGACTTGGGCTCTTCTTGATCCCATGATCTGCTGTACATTTTTCTCTCCCTCCACTATTTATTTCACAGAATCCTGTGTCAGAGCTGAGTGAAACACAAAGTCGAAAGGCACCCATTTGCAGGAGAGACCGGGGAACAAAGGCAGGTGGGAATGCATGCCAAGGAAAGGCACATGTGGTGAGCCAGCTTGTTTCCATCATTTCTGTCCAGTGAGACAGGTTGGCATTAAATCCAGAATCACAGCAGACCATCAGTCCATGGTCAGAACGGGGATTGATACAGCACGCTCAGAGCTCCTCACTGGGATTTGACAGGAAAGCAGAAAAATTGGGAACTGGCCCAGGGGACAAGGGCATTGGAGGGAAGTGCTGGGGCACAGGCATGGGAGGGTCACTGCCTTTGCTGTTGAGGAGCTAAAGTGTACTCAGAATGGGGGGCGGGGCCAGGGGGATTTGAGGATTTAGGTAGCCAGACAGAAAGAAGATGAGAGAAAGACAGATGCAAATATCTCATAGTTATGAGATAGTCTAATTTTAACGATGGTAGAAATGCAATCTCATTAAGAGAAAGGAGGAGCAAAGATTTTATGATGTGACCAATGTGTTCAGTGTTCATAGGTGACAGAGGACCAGTCAACGGGAGGTCTAGGAGGAGAGGATCCAACAGATTTTCTAAATGGACTTACTGGCCTCAAGGGATCAGATGGAAAGAATTCCAAGTCCTGCAAAATTTGTAGAGCCTGTGGCAGCGCTTTTAGAGGCTTCTTATAGAAATTCTCATGAACGATATAGACAAAGACAACAATGAACAAAGCGGGAAAAAGCAAGGGAGTAATGGCATTCTAAGAGCATTTGGAGGGCTGGGAGGGAAAAGAAGGGAAGTCAGGTAGCCCTGGGAAGAACTCTGCAAAGAGGGCTGTGGAGTGGGTGAGGAGGAGGAGGCTATGGCTGATCTGACAGCAGAGTACAGACAGATGAGCTTTCCTCACAGACCAAGCTCCAGACTGATAACACCAAAGGAAGAGGGGATTCACACACTTGTGTGAACAGGTTCAGAATCAATAGCTCCCCCAAGGGGACTTTACAGGTGGGAAGAGCCAGATGAGGAAAGCCCATTTGGACATTAGGGTTAGTGCATCTTATAACCTACACAGGCAGCTTCAAGGTGGGGCTGGCCGCACTTCAGAGCACAGCAAGTATTGTAGGAACTAAAGGTCCGGGGGACTATGACATGGCATGCAAGAAAGTGTGCACATTCTGTCACTTAGACATGATGACCCCCCCAGGTGGTAATAGACCCTCTTTCTGTGGTACTCATAGGTGCTCCATCACTAAGCTATACTGCCAGCCCCCCTTAGTTTTTTGTTTATTTGTTTTTAATTTTGAGACAGAGACTGGCTAAGTGAGCCAGACTCCAGTTAACCAGAGTCCAGCTAACTGCCTCCTCCCTCAGCCTTCCAGAGTACTGAGATTATAGGCATGTACCGCCATACCCAATTTAACATGAGAATTTTCGAGTACAAGTCTTTCTTGTTTTTTAATACTGCCAATATAGTATGTATTCTTTGGGAAAAGTCAAAACTAGGCTATATCCCCTTTTACATACAGGGCTGCTAAGGCTTATGGGAAGTGCAAAAAGGGAAGCTAGAATTTTATTTCTGATTTGTCTTAATTTAAATCCATCTTATTTCCACCAGACTAGGTTAAATCCATAGACACTGAAAACAAATGTATTTTCCCTCCTCCACCTGCCATATTCACACAATGAGCTACAAAAAATCAGTCTGACCCAAGGAGGTTGGGAAAGGCACAACAGGGCACTGGTTGACTTAATTCCTCTTGGAACCTGTGAGAAGGTTGTGATCTAAAGATGATGGTAACAGGGAAGCCTAGTGCCTTAAGTCACTTTCAGTGTAATTGGAGATGCTGGGTTACCACCACAGAGCTGGCAATTAAGAGAGAAAAGCAAAAGGCAAATACTGCTGAAGTCCAAGTCCATCACCCTGCTCCACTTCCCAATGTACCCTATGAAGTCACTGTTACTATATCTCTTTTCTCTTGTTGCTGAGACAAAATTCCCCAGAACCAAAGTTAAAGGGGAAGTTTATTTAGTTCCCAGTGTGCAGAGGCTTCAGTCCATCATTGGCTGCCCCAAGGTAGGGTGACATGGCAAAGGGGCAATGGCTCATGGCAGCAGAAGACAGCAAAAACACAAGAGCAAAAAGGGACAAGCAAATCCCTTTTCCTCCCTTACATTGTTTGCAGGTTACCCACCTAGGGCAGGTGTAGCACTCACACCCCCGATCCTAGCACTACACAGTGAACCAATCACAAACTCTAGATTGAGCTGCCTCCTAAAAGCCAGGTCAGCGTACCAACAGAAAAGGTCCTCACCAACTGAACCCAGGGGCCACCAGGTTACATGTCCAGCCTCCCTGACAAATTGGTGATCAGATGAGAACTGAGGTGGTGGAGGGGCTCAAAAGATGCTTAGGGACTAGCAGAATAGGCCCTCATGGGCCCTGGACCTGGTTTCAACAAGAGAAAGTTGTTGACCACTTTCACCCATCCCATACCCCATCCCACATCCCAGGAATCCCCAACTTCAGATCATTCTGAAGTGAATTCTAGACATACATAGAGGCAACACTGTAGTATGCAACTCAAGAAGATAAATTCTTTTTGGTTAAGCATAATCATAATACATACCATGTCATCACACCTAGAAACAACCCTTCATCTCATTTTAAATCTATTCAGTGTCTAACTTTACTATTTGTGTCATAAATCCATGAGAAAATTACTCCATCTGTTGATGGTCATGTGCAGTTTCCAACAGGTGAGTTTATCCCATAGGGCAACTTGTGGGTAATAGTTATCTTTAGAATTTTTAGAACATGCTACATTGTTTTCCAAGGAAGTGGCACCAATTTTACATCACACCAACAGCAAGAAAGCTTCCCCTATCCATGCTGACCAACACTTGATATTGTCAGATTTAAAATTGTCTCCAATTTTATGAGTATAAAAAGTGTTTCATGGATTTAAATTGCCTTGTCTCGAGTAGCAAGGGAAATCTTTCTGAGTCTTATGGGCTCTGTAAAAATATTCAGTTATAGGAATTTTTATAAATGCTGATGCTGATCATTTGTCTGCTTGGCAAATAGCAAAACATTGTCCTATTCAGTGACTGACTACTCTCTTTACCTCACTGATGATGTCCTAGTGTGAACACAGATTTCCCACTTTAAATACAGTCAAATTTATTACATTTTCCCTTTCCACTTAAGCTGCTTGCACCTTTGTGAGCATTTTGGTTTTTTGGCTTGTTATTTGTATGAGTATATGTTTGCAGTACATAATGGTTGCATTCGTCGTATACATGTACGTAACACATCATCATTCTCTTTATTTCCTTTTCCCTCCTCTTCCTTCCCCCCATGTCCTGGTCTCCTTCCCGTTTGCAAAAGATCTGTCTCACCATTTCCTCTCCCTAAGGCAGTCTCCTCTACCCCTACAGTTGTCTACTTCTGCATTCTTACCTGAACTGGAGTCTACTTGGAACTGATTCCCATGCATACAGTGAGATGGAGATCCTAACTGCATGTGCAAAATCAACATCCAAACATCCTTTACTGAATCATTGTTTCACCAAAGACTGGCAATCAATGAACCTGCCATAAACCAAATTTTTATTATGCCTTTGATTTGCAGCCATCAGTATCCAAATTCTTTATTCTAATTCATTGGTGTGTTTATCTACTGCTCCATCAGTAAAGAGGTACTTTGTTAGACAGCTTTAAATTAGGACTAAGGTTATGCGGGACAGTCCCTATCCCTGGCTACTTTCTGTTTCCAGTGTGTATTATCCTCTACAATCCTGTTTTTCTATATAAACTTAACAATTAACTTTCAAGTCCTGTGAAACATTATTAAAATTCCATTAAATCTAAGACCACTCTTGGGAGAACTGATATATTTTAAGTGTACAGTGTTACCCTGAGCATTATGCCTCTATTTATGTCAATCTTTTAAAATATCTCTTTGTCTTATAAATTTCTCCACGAGGCAATTAGTTTGAACAGCTTTTTCCAAAATTTATTTTTATTGCTATCATAAGTGATATATTTTAAAACTTTTTTTCTTGGTACTAAAGGTGGAACCCAGGACCTTCACACTGAGCTCCACCCCACTTGTTCTGTTATTCTTTATTTTTTGAGACAGGATCTCCCTAATTTGCTGTTACCCCTCAGCATCTCAGAGTTCTGGGATTATAGGGGCGTGCCACCAGGCCCAGTTTATCAGTTCTGTCTGAACACTTTTTAATTCTTCTTTTTCTTTTTTTTTTTTTTTTTGGTCTTTTTTGAGACAGGGTCTCATTGTGCAGTTCAGGCTGGCCTTGAGCTCATTTTGTAGCTCAGGTGGGTCTTGAACTCACAGCAATCCTCTTGCCTCAGCCTCCGGAGTGCTGGGATTACAGGTGTGCGCCACCATGCCCTGCTCTGAACACTTTAAAAACTCTCCCTACACAGCAAATGTTAGAAGTAACTACCAACCAGATCAAGAAATAGCCCATTTCCAACACCCTAGAAGTTGCCTTCCCAACCACATGCTGATGTGGTTAACCATTTTCCACTGTTTAAAAGTCAACTCTTGTAAATTTGGCCCTTTTAAATTAACTGTTTTCAAGCAACTTAAGGGGGCTGGGGATATAGCTCAGTGGAATAAGCATCTGCCTAGCAAGCGCAGGGTCCTGAGTTCGATCCCCAGTACTGCCAAAAAAAAAAAGTGATAAATTTAAACAGTTGTTTCCATTCAAGCAACTTAAAATTACACCTTTGGTTGGTTATATTCCTTTACTAGGCAAGTTACATCCATAAGCAAAGTAGTCTAATTTTGCCTTTCTTTGAACTTTGTATAAGATCATAGGTTTCATTAATTAGGGTCCAAGCCATCCTGTTCAGCACTCTGACTATAAGGTCTCTGGGTGTCACTGGGGTTGTTACATGGAGCAAGTTTGTTCACTTTCACTGTTTCATAGAATTCATTGCTTCACTTTTCCACAACATATTTTTTGTTCTACTGTTGATGTACATTTAGGTTGTTTCTAGTTTGAGGCAGTTATAAGTAGCACTGCAATGATGCATTTTCCTCAGTGTATATGAGAAGGGTATATTGCAAGAGTTATATCTAACAGTAGAATAGGAGTCACAAGGGTTCATGAGTCCAAGTATAGAAGATAATGAAGTGCTTCCCAAAACAGTTGCTGTATACCTTTTGTTGAACTTGGTATTGTCTTTTTTAAAATTTTACTTATTGTGCTGAGTATGGTGCTGTCACTTTGATTTTAATTTGCAGTTTTGATCACTAACACAGCACATTGTAGGTTCACTGGCCATTTTTTTATCATTCTTCTTGAATTTCCTGATCAAACCTTGTCTTTCTTTATGGAATCATCTATTTTCATATTATTTATTTTTTAAGAGTTCTTTATATTTTTTGGCTACAAACATGTTGCTAGTAAAGTATTATAAATATTTTATCTTCCTTTGTGTCTTGGCTTCCAATTAACTGGTGGATGTCTTTTTGACCAAAACAAAATAGCTTTTAAGGGGGCTGGGGATATAGCTCAGTGGAATAAGCGTCTGCCTAACAAAATAGCTTTTAATTTAGTGTAACTCACTAACTTTAAAAAATTTTTATTGTATTAGGACATGTGTAATACATTCCTCGTGGGAAGTTGGTACATGTACATGACACCTGTTTTTTTCTCCCTTACTGCCCCCCTGCATCTCTTGATCCCCGCCTCTGTTTGAGAAAGATCTATGTCCTTACTTTCTATTTTCTACCTTTCATTTTGTTCTTTATTTTTGTTTTGGATTTCAAATGCTGTTTGCGCACTGTTATGAAATGTTCCCTACTTGGCGATGTAAAGTTATTTCCTAGATTCTATTCTTGTATTCTAGGCACCTTCTCATTGTGTTTCTAACATTTAGACCTATAATTTATTTTTAACCAATTTGTATATTTTTTCCATCCACTTTTCACTCTCTGTTCCAGGAACAGGTATTGAAGAGAGGTCTTTTCCCCACTGCCTTGCAGCATCACCTCGGCTGTAAATTCAGTGTGTGCAAGCAGGTCTTTTTCTGTGTTCTGTGGGGTTCCCATTCAACATCTACTGCTATGGCATTCTCATAACACATAGTACTATTCACTCAAAGTCCTCAAGACAGAAGATATTTTTGCTTTCTTGAAACTTTCCATTTTTATGTTAGAATCAATTTGTCACTTTTTAACTAAAACAGAACTGTTGGCTATTGATTGGAATTACATGAAATCATCATTTTATGAAAATCAAAATCTTTATTGTATCAAGTCTTCCAATCCACAAACATATACATGTTCATTTATTCAGTTTCCCCCCACAAAAAACTTTCCCAAAAAATGTTCTATAATTTTCCAAGTGCACAATTTCATTGGAATCTTTGCTAGGTATTTGATGGTTTTAATACTAATCTAAATGGTATCTTTTGTAAAATTTTTTTAATTAATCCATTTTTCTGATATATAGAAATACAGTTAAGGTTTGCACCTTCACCTTTTTTCAGGAATTTGCCTAAGCTCACTCATCCCAGTAATTAATCTGTAGATCCTTCAGGATTTTTTCCATTTAAAAGTCAATTTTCTGTCTTCATTTGCAAGCTTCATAGCTGTCATGAATTTGTCTTGGTTATTACCTGGACCAACTCCCAGTAAAATATGGGATAGAAATGGAAAAGATGATCACCCTAGTGTCAGTCCCACCCTCAGAAGAAAGGGGTCGAATATTTCACCACTAAGTATATTCCATAAATTCAGAATTTTACATTTGCATTTAAGTACATTATCAGATTAAAGAATTCCCCTCTTTACTCATAATCTGCTATTATTTTTCCTCTGTGTAGAAGTTACTGAAATGAATCTAGATATTACTAGGTTCACTTTGCTAATCCTTTTGTTAAGAATTTTACAAGCATGTTGCTGACTGCCTGGTTGTTCTTCACTGTAATAAAAGTCCCTGTTCTGGTTTTGATAACAAGGTTATGCTGCCTTCACAAAAAAAAAGTTGGGGGACATGGCCTTTTATTCCTATTTCTCTGAGAGAGTTTATATATAAATCATGGCAGTATTTCTTCCTCAAGTATTTGAAGAAGTTGCCAGTGAAACCATATGGCCCTCTAATTTTCTTGGTGGGAAGGTCCTTACTTTTGGATTTGACTTGTCTAACAGAAGACTGCTTAGTCTTCTCCTTTCTTCTTGCTCACGTGACTCTCCAGGGCCTGCCATGGTGCCCGCTGTGGTGTCATCTGGATTCCTGGGTTTCTTTGTGAGTGCTCGGTCTCTTCTCTTTGGCTTAAGGAAATCCCTTCATATTTGGTGCTATTCTTTCTACTCATTATATTATTGATTCTCTGATTTCCCTAGAGCTGAGGACTGGTGGCTTCCATATATTCAGAAAATTCTTCTTTTGCTCCTCCATACCCCCTTCGCCGTTGCTACATGTTGTGAGCGCACTCTGGGTGGATGGTCCACTCTGGCCTTCGCGTCTCTCAGCTCCCTCCCCACGGGTCTCATCCTTTGTTTCTCCACGCTGGCCTGCGGGTCCGGTTTTGAGACTGCTTTAATTCATGGGTTCTAACTTCAGCTGTCCCTAGTTTACTTTCAACCTACTCACTGAGTATTTATTTTCACATATTGTTTTTCCACTCTGCAGTTTCTCATTGTTTTTCAAACACTCTCAATTCATTTCTCAAGCCTCCTGTTCCTTACTCATAATTTAAAACTTCATTATAAAGTTCACTGAGCCTTGTTAATCTTGCGTATTACATTTTCTGTCTATCTTCTCCATTATCTGGCTGTGATGTCTTGTTTTGCTGACCCTACTTCTACTGGTCTTGTTCATGGTTCTAGGATCCCAAGTGAAGTTTTTACATGTATAAGGAAGATATTATTGACGCACTTAAGTATCCACTAGTGCACCTGATGGCACTGTGTATCATGACTTTGAATTTTTTTAAATGTTGCCATTTCCTCATTTGTTAGGGAGTGTCAGCATGTCTTCCTCCTTCCTGTTTAGGAGTTATACTACAGCCTTATTCTTCATCCACATAGTTAGTCCAGTATCGCCTTCCTGTCTTAGCTTCCTAGAACACATATAAGAATACATATATATACACATACATAGGGATGTATCACCCACTACCTCTTTAACACTAACCTCTAGCCATTTGTACCTGCCCACCAGGAAACTTGGAAACAGTTCATCCCTTTCCAACTCCTGCCATTACCCCTAGAGTTCCTACATGTCCACCTCTGAGCTGTTGACCCATGTGACATCCTGGGAAACAGAGCACTTGCTCTGGCCACACTCCCATCTTCCAGCATCTCCTGCACCCTGACTCCTGCTCCCATGTGTCCTTTGATTTAATTCAGAACAGCAGCCTCCACCGCAGTTGAGACAGGAAGAAGCCTACCAAAACACAATGGGTCAGGGTCATGTGCTGCAAGGTCAGGGGCACAGGGACATCAGGAGCTGCAGTCACCTTGGGACCTTCAGGTTCATACCTCATGTGCTTGGAAAGTGTAAGCCTATGGGAAGAGAGGAGAAATTTCCTTTAAATGTTGTATTTAAATTGTTTCTCTATAATAATTTAAACTCAAAGTGATATCATTGTCAGCAAATATAAAGTTTTCCCACCTCATGCTTACTTCATAACATTTTTTTGAATCACAGACCCCTGTAAGAATCTAATTTTTAAAGATACAATAAATCCTCTCTCAGATGTACTTTATCATGTAGAAGACATTTTAAGCAATTTGCACCTTCCCAAGCTTATGAATTTTAAGTAGTTCAGGACTGTAAGTCTGTCAACTTATTTCCAGATTCTCTGAAGAGTTTTCCTTGTAAATTTTGCACAAAGTACATATCCACATTTACCACTATCCCTATCTTCTTCCTCATTATTTGAATACACATATTTTAGTTCAAACTGGAAACTTCCACCATGGGAGAAATCATAGAAACATTCTTCAGGATTTGGGAAATAAAGCAGATAATTTTTGAATTAGCATTTTGTATCTAACAATTCCTGTTTTAGAGGTGTTTTGAATGTTACAGATTCTGGCTAAATAAGACAAATCTGCTTCTAGCAAGATTCATTTATCTTTTCCAAAACTAATTAACAAATGACTATTGGCAAGGATGTGTGTGTGTGTGTGTGTGTGTGTGTGTGTGTGTGTATTTCTCTGCCTGGGTGTATGCGCACACATGTGTGACAAAGATAAATAGATAGAATCTGTCCTGCAATTTACTTAAAAATCACATCATAAATAGATGGAATTTGGGAATAACCTGGAGACAGGAACTAACGGTCAACTTCCTGTGTAAAAGTAAAGGAGTGAAATGATCTTGTTCTTCTTCAGTTACGGAGCTACACACAGTGCCGAGAACAGCACCCAGGCCACTTTACAGGGCCAGGTCCAGATCAGGACTGCTCTGGAAAGGAGAGAAACTCCAGCGCCTCACCAGTCCATGTCTGCATGTGGGGGTGGCTGCACAGTAGGTCTCCTGAGCTTTCTAATAACATCCCCCTGAGTAAGCTGCATCTTTGTGATCAGAGAGTGTGACTGCTACATTTTAAGGTACAAAGTACTTCAGTCAAGATATTAACGCTCTTCATTTCACACAATCTGGAAAGAACTCACAAAAGAAAAGAAGATGTCAGTAAGGCACCAAAGTAACAAAAGGGCCAGGTGCAGTGGTACACACTTGTAATCCCAGCACTTGGGAGGCTGAGGCAGGAGGATCACCAAGGCTACATAGTGAATTTAATGCCAACCTGAATGGCTCTATGAGACTGTGTCTCAAAAACAAATAATCAAAGCAAAACAAAATACCCAACTAATAAAAGCCTCACCACCAATGTCTTATTTGAAGGCTTTATTGAACCTCTCCAGATTGGACTATAGTTATCAATGTCCACCCTAGGCTCACTCCAACGGCATCATTGGAGGACCGGCTACAGTTGGATTTCCCTGGCTGGAGGTAGGCTACCAAACTACAAAGCTTTTGGTTATTTTTGGTACCCCATATCTGAGTAAACCCCAAACTGAGGCTCCCTGTGTTTTGCTATCTTACACAAGTTTCTGGCTCCTGGGGAGGCTATGGGTTCTTACAGAGCCAGTGTAGCACCACAGCAAACCCAGAACAGTACATGTGCTGGACTTGCTATCTGAGAGGGGGGAACATTCTGTGCCCAGAACCCAGCGCTCCTGCTGCTCCTGCCATGGGCAGCATTGCCTTGTTTAAATGACCAAGCAGAGCTGCCCACAGCTCCAGAGGTGGCACTGTGCTTACTGGGCGCATGATAAAGCTGTGGCCCAGCAGCCTGAACACATGACAGCGAGGGAAAGCAGGGCTTACCCAGCTTTGTCGGCCACCAGTGACTGTTAGGCCTTGCAGAGGTGACCAACAGGAACTCCCTGGGCCCCTCCTGCCAGGGAAACTGTACTCCGCCATGTGCCAGTGAATGCACAAGAGGCAGGAGATGCCTGAGAGGTCATACAATCCCATCTTCACAGGTCCCACATCACTGCAAGGCTGGCAGGGGGCAGGAGATGAAAGGCCGCCCTTATGCACTCTGGGAAGCAAAGGCTGAAGCTGGGGAACCATAGCGCTGGGTACCTGCCCCCTGGGGGACTGGGAAGGCTACCTGGAGACAGTGGTATGGGATTGGCAGAGACCTATAGCAGGACCCTGCCAGAAAACCCAAATTTGAGTTTCTGAATTCTTGATTCCATTTACCCCTTCACTGTGAAACTCTTCTCAAATGCCTCAGTGTCTTTGTTGTTGTTGACTTGCATTTTGCAAACATTTTTTTATTTATGGTTATGTTTTTTTGTTTTATTTTATTTTTATTTTATTTTATTTTTTTGCAGTGATGGGGATCAAACTCAGGACCTTGCACTTGCCAGGCAGGCACCTATTCCACTGAGCTATATCCCCAGCCCCTGTTTTTCATTTTAAAGGGAATAAAAAAAACAATAAAAATCATACAGAGTTTCAAAACAAAATGACAGAACATTAACAATGGCTATTATATTGCATATGTTTATCTTCTAAGTAGTTGCATAGATTACCAGATAGAGGCATGTAAGATTGACCAAACAATATAACACTAACTGTTCCTTTCAATGAACTAATAGTACAATTATCTTAGCTATCTTGTATATATACAATATAATATAAAATGTATACTATGTTATATAATATATATATATATATATATATATATATATATATATATACCTTCCTTCTTTTCTCCTTTCCCCCATTCACATCATTCTTTCCTTTTGAGTCGTTCTTTCCCTTTCACATTATCTATTGTACCTTTTGTATCTCACTTATCTTTTCAGTTTCTTACACTAGAAAGACAATACAATGTTTACACATGCAAGTCTGATTTACTTCACTTAAGAGTATATTTTCTAGCTCCATTTACCTAAAAAAGCCTCAAGTATATCTTTCTTTATAGCTGAGTAATACTCCATTATATAAAAACACCACTTTATTTATGGTTATCTTTGGGGGGCTGACTACTCACATGCCACGCAGGGCCACTTGATGACCTCCCTTCTTAGGAGGGGAATCTCTCCTTGCACATCCTGAGCTCCAGCATTTCAAGAAGGCGAGGGCAGGCTGGGCCCGAGGCTGCCGGTCGGGGGGCAGTGGGTCTCCTGTCCCTGTGTCCCTGCGCACGCCTTCTTCCTGCTTTGTGCGTTCATCTGGGACCGTGTAATCCATCTTTGAGAAGCAAAGAATACTGGCAATGTTTGTTGTTTTCATTACATTCTGAACATGCAAAATAGTATTTAAAACAGAATTTGGGAAATTTGGGTAGGCAGTGATTATTAAAATGTGAATTTATTCATACTTAGAATTTTTTATTATCTAACACACCTACTCTAGAAAAGAGGTCTTTGTTGCCATGAAATACCACTGAGATCCCTGGTGCACTGCCTGAGGCCAGCCCCCAGCTCGCCCCCTGAGAGTAGACATGAGGAGAAGAGCAGCAAGTGAGGCCAAAGAGAGGGAGAGCGATCCCTTGGGTTTTATACTATTTTTAAATTCGACTCAAGATTAGATTTTTGTTATGGTTTGTGTCTAGATGTCCTCTCCAAAGCCTCATGCAGTCTTAGGCTTTTATGGAGGTGGCCGAATCTAGAGTGTGTGGTGCTGCAGTTAAAGGTGTGATAGCTAAATCAGTCCACTGATTGGCTTGGCACTGCCTTAATCCCAGCAGCATAGATACAATACAAAAGGTGCAGAAAGGAGTTTAAGGTCCCTTGCTTTTGCTGTCTTCCACTGCCATGTGCCACGCCCCCCCTTGGAGCCAATGGAGTATGGACTGAACCTCTACAAACTGTGAGCTAAATAAGCCTTTACCCCTTTAACTTTGGGAATCAGGTAGTCTGTCTTAGCAAGGAGAAAAATAACTGAGACAAATTTTTATTTCCTTACAACCCACTGAACCTCTCTGTCCTTTGCTCATCACTATAGCAAGATCCTGAATTATAGTTCAACAGAGATGCACTGCATCTTCACCCTTACCTGACAATAGCTGCTTCTTACTGATAGCTTCCTGCAGCATTAAGAACTCCATGGATTAAGTCTGACGTGTGTAGTGCAGAGACAGTGAGAGGCCCATCCCAGCTCCCCCAGGCTGCCCTTAGACGCCCCCATCTGTCCTGGGCAGGACAGAGCTGCTTTGCTGCCTCTGGACCAACAGGACACTGACCAGACCTCCAGCTCTGCCCTCGGTGTGTATGTCTGCGAAGCGGCCGTCCTTCTCCAGCAGCCTGCTCGGGTGGCACCAAACAGAGAAAAGCAAACATAGAGACAGCCGTGAGGCCCAGCGCCCCTTGAGTACACAGTGGCTGCTGTTCCAGGAGCTGGAGCTCATCCCTGAAGGGGCCATAGTGACATGACAGTGACAAGGCACGCCAGCACTCCTGTAGCCTGCAGTTACAGATGGGCCATTTGGAACCATGTAGGGTTAGAGCTGGTGACTGGGCTTTCCTCTCCTCTGACCATTGCAGCTCTGACCATGAATGCACTTTGCTGGTGGTGCTGAGCCTGTTTGGAATCTCAGTGACAATAGTCACTGGCAGGGCTAAGTGTGGCAAACATACATGTCTTAAGGACACAATCATAGGGCAAAAGCACTCCAGCAGGCAGAGGCTCTTACCTCTCTCAGAGTAAAGACATGCCACAGAGTGACCCTTCACCTCCATCCTGGGGAGAGAGGCCACGATAATGTGTGTGCCTGATAAGGAATTTTCTCAGGCCAACCTGGAGCCCAAGGGACATTGGGTTACTCCTGGCCCTGTCACAGGTCACAGCTGACTTCCTGACCTCAATCTCAAGAAAGTCCCTCTGCTAGTGCTGGTGGGCAGTGACATCTTCCCCTGTTTGTCTACTGGATCCTCACAACAGTGCTTTGAGAACATAGAGGAAGTCGCAGGGCTGCTGTTTTGGGGGTCATGGGCTCCAGAGCCCAGTGTTTCCCAGCTGCCCAGTGGAATGTGGGCAAGGCCCCTCAGGACATCTTCCTTCTCTTCCATGTCTGAGGCAAAGCAGCACAGGGTGAGCCCCCACCAGCCACCTGGAACTGGGCTGAGCCTGCCAGTCCAATCTGGGGCCCTGAACCGAGCTGGGGGACAGCCTGAGACAAAGGCTCAGCAAGCCAGGCTGACCCCTCTCCAGCTGGGACAGGACAGGTGCCATTTGTCCTCGTACACATGACACAGCAAATACTGAGGCAGAAGCAAACACAAAGTCTTTTATCAACTTCGGAAACAGCTGTTTGACAAATTGCTTTCTTTAGAGAAGTGCTCAGGCCTGTGAGAGGACACACAGTAATTAGGAGATGAGGTGCCTGCCTTTGAGGCACTTCCCACCTTAGAGGCTGGTGAAGGCAGCTCAAGGAAGGAGCTAGGTGCGGTGGTGCACAACTGTAATCCCCGCAGTCTGGAAAGCTGAAGCAGACCGGGCATTAAAAAACTTGGGGAGACTGTCTCAAAATAAAAAGGGCTGGTGATGTAGCTCACCATGAAGACCCTGGGATCAATTTCTAGTACCAAGAGAAAAAATCAAAATAACAACAGCAAAACAGCTCATGCAGGTTGGGTAGGAGAGGAGGCACCCTGGAGGTGGCAGGTGGGCAGAGAAGGGGAGCGAGAAGTGAGAGGACCAGCTCAAAACCACTCTTGGAGTCCAAGGGAAGGAGTAGACATTCAAGGTAGAAGAGCATAGGAAGCGTGGTTGGTGGGTACAGATGCCGGTGGAGATGGTGGAGAAGTTTTAAAGTCATGGGCGGCTTTCCTATCCCCACTCACATGTCTTCGGGTGCCCAGGAGCAGCAACTCCCTCTTCAGCAGGGAGCTGAAGCCCTGGGGCTCACAGGCGCACAGGCCTCCTGGGGTTTCCCAGACCCTCCTTCAGCCCATCACCTTCCCGTTGCCCAGGAGCTGGGGCCCTGACCTGCTAGAAGGGGCCCTGTCAGGTCTGCCCCAGGATCTATGTGTAAAATGAACTCTGAGGTGGCTGCAGGCACAGCAGTTTTTCCAAAGATTTTTCTTTTCAAATGTGTTTTCCTTAGCCCTCTGCATTTTTAAGAATTCTAAATATTTGTGTCTCTGTGAAAATATAATGCAAGTACAGGAAAGAAAAAGCAAACCAAGGACTTCCAAAACTTGACCTTCCATCTTTTTAAACTTAAAAGTTTGCAGTTTTTATTACAAAAGTGAATGGACTATCTCCTACACGTTTAAGTTATTACCAACTACTTCAAATAACTCCGTACCCTCCCAAGGGGCCTTGACTCCAAGGTAGGAATTAAGCTATTTGGAGAGTACCCTTGGATGGGCCCACTTTATGGCTCCTAGGTGTGTGGGAAATATGGACTGGCTGATGGTAGAAAAACTTGGACCACGAGTACTTCCATCCTGTCTTGCTGTGTTTCCATAATTATTTGGATTGACTTAACCTAAACAAAGATTATTTTGAAGGTAGTCTAGGAAATTCTGAGCCAAAGGAGAGCTGGTCTGGGGAAGCACCCAGATCCCACCTAAATATCTAGTATCAGGGCGTCCTCGTGGGAGCCTCAGGAGCAGGGCCATTTGCATGTGAAGGCCAGGACTTGATTTCCCTCTACCTTGCAGGTGCCCCAGCCACTGGACCTGATGAAAGGAGGCCAGAGAGTTACTAAAGCCCTTAAATTGCAACAACAAAGGTCAGGCTTCTCCCTTCCATCAAACAACTGGGCTGCTTGATTCAAATGCTAATAGCTGGGGCCTGAATTGGTCACTAAATGAGGGAGACTTTCCCCCACCCTGCCCAAATGACCAGAAAGTGGCTCCTTTACTGCAAAAATCTGTAGGAGTCTCCCCAGGTGGACGTTCTGTGAAATTGCTTCATGGGAAACATCCTAGAGGTGGGCTAGTTGGTCTCAGGAGAGGAGAGGGCGCAGGAGGGGGGGGAGAAAACAAGGGGGTTTCAGCTGCTCAGGAAGCACTCAGTATCTCCAAATGAGGCCCCAGCTCCTGGATGCCTGCTCAGGAAGGCCTGAGAATAAACCTGGGGCATCTTTGGCTTTTTGGTTGGAAGAGAAAGGCCCCAGTTTTCAGGTTGGTGGCTGCCACCACTTCAGCTCATCCCAGTTGAGAAGTGGGCTTGCCTTATTGGAGAGCCAAGTTTCTCAGGTCCCCAGGGAGATCTCTCTCCTGGGGCGGACAGCACTGTGCGTGGGCAGCCCTGCACACTTGTTTCACCCACTGTAGCTTGCAACGTGAGAACAGAACTGGGGGAGCCGAGTTCAAGCTACACTGAAGAAGCTTCCTCAGCCCAGTTCCTGGCCCTGCGCACTGGGTATGGTGTATCTATTCTCGGTCAGTGTTAGAGAGACAAGGAATGTTCAGACAACTCCAGGAAGGCGTGCACAGAGTCAGAGACCGTGGCAGCCGACCCAAGGTCCCGGGCCTGCATCTCCCGGTCTGTGAGAGCGGACGGAAACAGCAACCGTGTGCCCATCTCCTGAGCTCACCAGAACACCGGGGAGGCGCCAAGTGTGAGGTGCTGGCGCTGGCCAGTGAAGCGGTCCATACTGAGTGACAGTTTTTTCACAGGCTGAATTCAGGGTGGGTGATGGAGAGGTCTAGAAACCTGTCTCTGTCTCTCGCTTGCTGTGATTACGGTAGGTGACATCAATATTCAACACTGCATTCCCCTTATCTGTCACACAGCTGTGTCTGTTTTTACTTTACCCCACCACTGCACCCAGAAGGTATTTTACACGTGGCGCCATCTCTGCACAGCTCCCTCCCTGGGTATCCTGGGAGAGCCGGTTCTATTTAGCCAGGACATGCATGTTTGTCAGGAGCAACAACTGCTAAATCTAATCCTCAGGAGGCCGAGGACAAAAAAGATTAACAGTAGAAGTCACATGTGTCTGAGATACATTCATTCCTACTATGTGCTGAAATGTGAGAAGCTTAAAACACTGCAGATTTGCCCTTGTTATATTTATATAATAAAATACATGAGTTTATTTTCAGTTATAATCTAGAGATTAAACAAAGAAATATAACTACCAAGATTCATGGTATCTCTCATAGACAGTACACTACTGAATATCACACGCCCTTACCAAAGGTGTTATAACTAAACTGACGACCTAAATAATCGGTTTAACATTAGTCATGTACAACTGCATGACCGCTCATGACCCTGAACCTAAGCGCTGGCTTGCCTGTATCTCTCAGGTCAGCAGAGACTTCTGGAGGGTTAAGTTTGTATGAATAACACCCTTTACAATGTCTAGTGAGGCGCAAAGATAGTGATTCCTTCTCTCTCATCTCCAGCTTCTGTTTCCTCAATTCCTCAACTCTTTAAGTCCCTAGGGGTGACTTCTGTTTACTTTCTCGTTTACATTATGTCCCGTTCTTGGGATGACGCTTTCTGTTTTTATTTTTCTAAGAAAGTTTAAAGACCACTTTGTATGATAGCAATTCTTTAATATTTTTATGTGGAAAGACTGAAGATAACTGTGAAAAGACAAATATAAAATACGCACTAAGAAATCAGACACACGTGTTTAAGTGTTGCATTGCTTCTCTCAGGTGAGAAACCCAAAGCATGAACAAGGAGCAAAGCGGAGGGCAGATATGGGAAGTAGGAAGAAAACATTCAAGCAGGAAGGGGACAGGGGAGAGGGAGGAGGGTGGGAGGGAATGGAGGGGAGTGAGGAAAAGGAGAAGTAAGGTATATTACGTGGAGCACAAACTCCCTGTGATGAATGTGATCATTATGTATGTCAAAAATATACCAGTAAAATTTATTTAAAAATAAATAAATGAAATGCACATTAATGGGTAAGGGTGTATGTACCTCGGTGGTAAAGTGCTTGCCTAGCACACAAAAGGCCCTGGGTTACCGTCCCAGCACTGTAGGGCAAAAAATGCATTAATATACAATTTAACAATATGGCAAATGTTTAAATTTTTAAAAATTATTACAGTAAAAGACACTGTGCCATTAATCTCCCCAAAACACTCCCCCTCGCTTCAAACACACTTCTTCCATTGTTCCTGCCACTTTCTGAAGCAGTTCTGAAGTCCCTTCATGTCTTTGGGAAGCGTGAACAAAAACATGGTGACTGCTGTTACCAAGTGCCATCCAATGGCCAGGCAGGTTTGTAAAGACCTTAAAACGTGTCCTCATCCACCTTATTCACCAGATCTGACACTACGCAATTTCAGGATCTTCCCTAAAAGTCACAATTACAATGAAAGGTAAACATTTTAAATTGATTTAGGACATTGATCCAGTCGTGCAGCCAGGACAGCACGACTAAAGGCCCTTGGGAAAGAGGACCCCGAGCTGCTTCAGAGAGTGACAGCAGCGGGATGCACACCATGTTCTCCAATGGAACTTACCTTCTGGAGAATTCCATGTTAGCAAGGGAGGTAGAATACAACTGATGCAAGCATCTAAGATATATCCTACTTTGGGAATCATTCTCATTCATTTTACAAACAATCTTGTTCTGTAAGACATATTTTATTTTGAATTTATTTCACGTTCACATTGCAGCTTGCAGCTCGAACTGACAAGCCTGAGGACATGGACCTCTTCAAATCTCCAACATGCACATCACCATGTTGTACATAGCAGCTGTGTCCTGTAATGCTTTTTATGGTGGGTCTGTGTAATAACAGCTGTTCTCCATGACTGGCACTGTTTGTAATATGTGTCGAAATGTTCTAAGTATGCAGACTGCGCTGCCTCAATATGCACTGGAATTCAGTGAACAAAATAATGCCAATGTCAGCTTGGAAGAGCAGCCTCTCTTAACAACATGGAGATTACCTTAGCCTAACACAGCTCACGGGATATCAAATACAGTGCCTGAGATGATTGCTCTACTCTTCAAATATATTGAAATAAATTACACCATTTTTAAGAAAACAAAGTTTATTTTGCTTTGCTTTGCTGGCAATCAACCCAGGCATGTGCTCTCCCACTGAGCCACACTCCCGGCACAGAAATTACCTTTTAAGAAACTATAGAAATAGCTGGAAAACTAGTAAAGGCCAACAAACTTTGAGGTGTTAGAATATTAGGTGGAAGAAAACAGGTGAAAATGAGCCTAGAAACAACCATGAATCTACAGCCAAGGAGGAAGGTAGGAAAGGGGAAAAGCTTGTATCAGAGCAAGTCCTCCAGCCTCTGAGGTCAGTGATGCACAAGTTATAGTTCAATAAAACATCCCCATCAGATCTGCCTGAGGAGTGCTGAGACCCTGAACATCTTTCGGCATATTAAAACCTGGTGTCACTGGGGCATGAGCAGCCACAGGCAGGCCAGTCAAGCCGAGGCCTCCAAGACTGGCCTAGATATCAGAATCATGGGAGACACTTGAGGACTGTGACAAAAATACAGGTTTCTGGGCCCTGACACAGACAAAAGCAGAACCAGGCAGAGGCCTGGAATAGTGCCTGAGGCACTGTCTCCCAAGTACCCCAGGTCACTGCTATGACCCAGCACATTTGGGGACACTCACATGGTAGGCTGTAGCTCAGAAAAATGAACTTTGAATAAACAAAGAGATAGGCCTGTCTTTCATACCACCCTAATACATGTGCACAGCTTATAATCATATTTCTTAATTAAATAATAAACTTAGAAGCTAGATTTTATTAGTTATGTGACAGGATTCACTTTATAAATGAGAAGCCTGTGTGTGTGTGTGTGTGTGTGTGTGTGTGTGTGTTTTCAGTTCAGCTCATCTGGCTGATGGGTAGCTGTGAGCTGCTCTCTAGATTTCTAGACATGGTCATAGAAGCTCAGAGTCAAAATGGGTCCTAGGAAAAGCATCTGATGGAACCCGTCACTATAGACACGAGGTGTGCACTGCATGAGCATGTGCAGCCCTTTGCTTGAGCACACATTTACAGCTATGTGTCTTCTACCCATTCCTGACTTTGGGAGAATTCTGTAGCCTCTATCCCAGTAAATAAATTAAACAGAAAATTCTAGTCTTCATAATCCACAACAGCCAGTCCTGGGAAAAAGTTTGTTCCTTGCATTTGGCCAGTTTTAAGAATTCATATCACCCGAGGGTATTCACATTTGGTAAAGTTTCAGATTAATGTGAGCTTATTATGCCTTTGTAAAACCAAGCCCCAAACATGTCTGGCTCTGTGACTCACTCTACAGGCAGGTAAAGGTGACCCCTGGCATGGTAAGGGCTGATGGTACCCACAGTGCTTTGTCCTGGACTCTCTGCCAGGCTCTATTGCTATCATGGTGGTAAAGAATCATTGGGCCCTCTTTTTCTCCCTCCTCTCCACTAACGATTCTTCTGAATTTTTCTTTGAGTGCCAACCTATTTGCTTTCTCTAGGGCTAAAATGCTTTAAAGACCCAGTTGGGAGCTGGGTGGGGTGGCACATGCCTAAAATCCCACCACTCTGAAAGGCTGAGGCAGGACGCTCACGCGTTCAAACCCAGCAACTTAATGATTTAATAAGATTATGTCTTAACATACAATTTAAAAATTTTAAAAAGGGTTGGAGGGGCCGGGGATATAGCTCAGTGGCATAGTGCCTGCCTGGCAAGCACAGGGGCATTTGGAGATTTAGTTCAGTGTGCTAAATCTTTAGTACGACAAAGACACACAAAAATAAACAAAAGAGAGAGAGAGCGGGCAGAAGTCCGCAGAGCTCCAGGATTGTCGAATTGTCAAGCCCTAAACACTCACCTGTCCCTGTCCTTGGGGTAGTCTTCCTACAGTCTCTTGCTGTTGGCACCTCTTTCTCCACTCAGTAAGTCGAGAAAGAAGATCCTTGGAAGAAAAGGAGACAAATGTTTTTACAAACATCCTACAACGCCATGAATTATTTATACTGCCATTCAAGTTATGTTACTCCTATTTCTCACAATGTAAAAAGTAGAACACTTAACTTACCATTTGGTATGTATACGAAGGGAACAAAATCCTACTATAAGCTAAGATAAATCCAACCCTGTGGGTCAGATCCCAAATGTCAATGACAATTGCATCCTGTTTCTAAGGTGCAGACAGGCTGTGCCTCCTTGTTTAGGCTTTCAGGTTTGACAGGGCTGGCGACTATCTTCTGCATGTTGGGACAGAATGTCAAATCACGCAGAACACCATTTCTACTGTGTGGACCTGGATTTCCTGATTGAGCATACAGCAAATGCAGGAGACACACAGCAAACTCAGCACCTTCCACCTCACAGTGACTGTGACTTCGTTGCTGGCCTTACAAGTTTGGGGATTTCAGGCCTCAGCTTCCCTTTAAACTTGTCTGTATTTATTTTTCCTTGAACCACCTCTGAGGGAAACCAAGACATATTTCAGCATGCTGTTCTGGTTGCCCTCATTTGCTTTGCACGTAATGGAACTGAACACATATTAACTGGTAAAGCTAAACATCTACTCCTTTAAGTTTGCCATGGGCCCCTTTCAAGAAGGCTGGCTATGTGTCCTGGCCCCACCCCACTTCTGTGATCCCCTGTGCCAGCTCTGTCCTGGCCACTGGCTGCACAGCCAGTTTCTGTTCCCTGAGTACTCGGGGGCACCAGCTCCCGCCTGCTGCCTTCTGCCCAGCGGCTCACTGTCCGTGAGAGCTCTGCCATCTGCCGTCTCCTGGTTCCTACCACCGCTCCTCTGAGACATGTCCACAGACTTCAGCCTCCCCTTGGAGCAGCTGAACAAAACAGAGTGAACCCCCCCACACACAGGACAGCACAGCAATCAGAAGCACCTGTTAGATGAGGAATGAGTAACTAAGGAGGCTGGAGCATGTGGGCTTCCTGGGGGTGCACACACCCCCTAATACATACGGTTAGCACAGCCAATGGCTGCCAGCAGGGTGAGCTGGGCGGGATGAAGGGAAGCTGAGTATGACAGGGACAGGAGATGCATCACCAGGCAACCTTCACCATATTTAAGTAACCCAAGTGACACCTGTCACTACCAAGTACTCTGAATACATCAGGAGCCTTATCCAGACATGAAAAACTTTCTGAGATTTTAGTCCTAAGTATGTTGGAATGTACTTATTATTCCTCAGGCTGGTGTGGTAATTGAGAGTGAAAATGGAAAGTGAATCTCATGATACATAATTTAGCAACATCAAAGGTACACTGATCTATTAAAGAAAAACAGCACTTAAACACGACAAATTATAGGTATTTTCCAAATCATTACTATAATGAGCAAGAATGAAACTGAATTTCAAAAGAGATGTGGACCTAAGACTATCTCAGAAATATGTGCATATACGAAGGAGAAATCAACTTTGAGTGATAAATAAGGAAATTATCAGAAGAACATAAAATTAAACAAAGGTGAAGTCTAAGATAATAACCACCAGTGAGAGTAATTTGTGAAGACTGATAAGAAGATATAGCTTTGCTGAGATTTTGAGGATTTTTACCAAGAACAGTCAGCAAAGGAAAGCTGACAGAGGAAAGACTGAAAGTTTCAGATACAGACCAGAAGCAGAGAGACTTTGCCCAAATGGGGAGATGGTGGCAGAATTCCAAAGTTCACTATGAATGTCATCCCCAGCAGATAGCCCCACATGGGAGTAAATTATTTACAGGAGAACTCAAGGACCTACGAGGAAAAGAAATAAAACAAATAAAAACAAAATAAAACAAGGGAATAAACACAAACCAGGCTAATCTAGCCCGGAACTCTTGGGCCTTCTCACCCTCCGGCCCCATTACTCAGTTTTGCAGGAAGAAAAAGATTTTGTTACCCATCACTAGGCTCAAAGCTGAGGAGCTCTACGACAGAGGAATGAGAATACAAACTGATGTAATACAAGTTTTATGAGACAACAAAGACTTGAAGATGAAGTCTCAAGTAAGCAGATGAGCCTGTGTCCCTATGCGAGGAAGAGGCAGATGCCAGTGGGCAGTTCCGCTGGACAAAGGGTGTGGGCAGGCAGTGAAGAACTGGAGGACATCGCATGACCTCTCACTGAGCTTCTTCCCTGTGTCTCTGTGTCAGAGACAAGGGTGCTCCTTTCCCCTAGGTGTAGAGAGGAGACACCTCTGGGATGAGGATCTGTGTATGACCTGCTTGAGACTGCAGGAGCAACAGGAAGTTGAGGGGGGCCTTCTTGCTTCTGCTGTTTCCTCAGAGGCCAAGAGGCCATATTTGGGGGATGTGTCCTAAGCTCCCTTGGCTCCTGACTCTAGGTTGACATCACCTGTGAGAAGCCCAGATTCCCTCTGGAACTGCAGGGTCACCACGGCTGTGGGCTCCCTTTCCATCTGCACTATGCTGCACAACAGATTCCTATCCCAGGGTGACAGTGACAAAGTACCACACAGGGAAGGCTCACACCATAGAGCCCAATCCTCACACAGTTCTACAGGCCAAAATTCTGAGGTCAAGGTGAAGAAGGATCACGTTCCTCCAAGGAAGAAGAGGTCTAGTCAACGTGTGTCTTTTGTCTTTGGCATTTGAGGACAACATTGGCCAACCTTGGTTTGTAGACCATCAGCCTAGACTCTGCCTTTACCAGCTTATGGCCATCTTCTCCCTCGGGGTCTCCTCATTTTATAGGAACATCAGACATATAGGATATAAGGTTCCCCCCACTCCAGTATGCCCTCATCGTAACTTATGACTTCACTACATCTGCAAAAACCACTATTTCTAAAGAAGGTGATGTTCACAGGCACCAGAAGTTAGGACTTGAATGTATCTTTGGTGGATGAAACTGAACCTACAACAAACACACTAACACTCATGCAAAGCTGAATCTCCTTGTATTGAAGTCCTTACCCCAGGACTCAAATGCAGTTTCTAAGAACCAGGGTAAGGCCAACCTGACTGCTTGGTGGAAATTATCTTTTCCCTTCCAAATTAGTCTAGTGTTCTGGAACCAAGTTCATGTTCTACCTAATCTTGGGCTGCTAATTTTTGCCAGAAATCTCTGGTCTGTCCACTCCGAACAGGTCATTTCATTCTGGTGCTACAGGCAAAACAAAGTCAAATGGGCCAGTTCTAGTGTGAGCCCAGATGGAGCTCCAAGGTATTTTTCCCTGCATTCATGGTTAGCAAGTGTTCCATGCTCTGCCTACAGAACCATCTATTTCAGGGGAAGGTGACTCAGCCAGCAACTTGGGGCCCAGCAAGCCTCAAGAGCAAAATTTCTTTAAAATCATGTTTTATTAAAATCCCTGCTGATTTTCCTTGCGTTCCTTGAGGTGTTTAATTCCACTTTGGGGTGAGGTCTTTTATCCATATCTTCAGTGCCATCAGTCCCCAAGAAACTTACATTGTCCCTTTCAAGGCTCTTATCTCCCATAAGACCAGGGTGCTTCTCCCCTTAGGAAAGCAGAAGCCTTTTTCTGTGCCCTAAGGTGCAATGCTGCGTTTGACCTTCTCAACCACCCTGAACTACAGTAAGAAATATAAATAAATAACCTGATTAAAAATGAGCTAAGGAATTAAATTAGGATCTTTCAAAACATGAACAGATTGCCAACAAGTACATGAGAAGGGCTGAACAGTATCAACCATCAAGTAAACACAAATGTGAACCAAAATGAGATGTCACCTCACACCTGTTGGACTGGCTATGATCAAAAAGACAACAGAGATGATGTTAGTGAAGACCTGGAGAAAAGGGAACCATTACACACTATGCAGAATGTAGACGTACAGCTGTAAAATGGAAATGGAAAGCAGTATGGACCCCCTCAAAAAGTTAAAAATAAAATTACTGTATGATCCAGAAATCTCACTCCTGGGCACATTTGGAGGAAATGAAATCCATGTCTGAAAGAGATACCTGCCCCACCTCCCACTACCGGGTTCACTACAGTATTAATCACAACAGACAGACATGGAAGCCATGTATACCTGGATAGAGGAAATGAAGAATATAAACAGCATAAACACACACAGGGTGGAGTGTTAGTCAGCTTTAAGAAAGAAGGAAATCCTATCCTTTGTGACAACATGGATGAATCTAAAAGACACTACATAAATCAAATAAACCAGACACAGAAGAATAAATGCTGTATAATCTCACTTCTATGGAGAATCTAATGAATAAAATTACAGCTTAAAATTCACAATAGCAGAAAGTAAGTAGAATGGGAGTTGTCAAGGTCTTGGAAGAGGGGAAATAGAGGGATGCTGATCAAAGAGTACAGAGGTTCAGTTAAGCAGAATGAAAAGTTCTGGAGAGGGAATTTAGCACAGTGACAATAGTTAATATTGTGCTACCAGCTTGAAATTTGCTAAGAAAGTTAATCTTATATATCCTCACTTTAAGTATGTGAGATGATGAGTTATGTTAGCTTAATGGTAGAAATCACTTCACAAAGTATATATATATCAAAGCATCATGTTATATACCATACATGTACATATGCACAATTTTAAAGTTTAAATTTCAAGTATAACTCAATAAAACTGGAAAATAAAATGACAGAGAATACTACATTTTCATACTCATAATTTGGCAACTTAGAAGAAATGGCCTATTTTTCAAAAATGAAAAACTACCAAATCTTGTCCAAGACAGGAAACATAACCTTGATGGTCTTTATTGATGCTGTTGTTGCTTTGTGATTGGCTCTAACTATGTAGCCAGGCTAGCCTCAAACCCATGGCGGTCCTCCTGCCTCAGGCCCTCAAATTCTGGGATTATAGGCATGTGCTACTCCTGGCTCCCTTGGTAGTTTTATAACTAATTATTAAAGAAACCAAATTTAGAAATCTCCCACCCACAAAGTTTCATGAGATAATTGTACCATATATTTAAGGACAAATTAACACAATCTTTCACATCTACACAGTAACACATCTATAAAACAGAGGAGAAGAGAAAGCTCCCCAACTCATTTTATAAGGCCCGCATTACCCTGATACGAAAAGCAGGGAACAAAGGCCCAAAAGAGAAAACCTGCAGACCAACCTGTCTAATAAATGTAGGTACAAAATTTCTCAACAAAACATTATCTAGTCCAATCCAGTCTGTAATCAATAAAAAGAATAATTTACCACAACTGAGTACAGCTAATTTCAAATATGCAAAGTTGGCTCAGTAGTCAAAAATAAATCAGTGAATCCACCATAAAACAGGCAAATAAATCTACTGATACCAAAATCCATTGGATGGAATCCTGCCTCCACTCATGAAAACAAATAGATGGAAACTTTCTCAGTCTCTAAAGGTGCAGCCAATAAAACCCACATCTGAAAACAAGAAAAGGATGTCTGCTCTCTCCCCTCTTACTCAGTATAGTGTTATAGTTCACATCTAAAATGTCCTCAGAAAGTCTCATATGTTCAGAGGTGGGGCTTTTGAAAGGTGGTTAAATCTGGAGGCAGCATACTCAGGGGGTCAGTCCAGCGATGAGTGTATAGCTGAATAAGCTGGTAGGGGGTGGGAGCTGACTGGAGGAGTTGGGTGGGGGGTGACCTGGAATGGTATATTCTTGTCCCCAGCTCCTCCCTTCTTTCTCTGCTTCCTGGATGCCATGGGTTGTGCAGTTTTCTCTACCAGGCCCTTTCACCATGCTATTTCTGCTTTGAAGCCAGCCAACCATGGACTGAGCTCTCCTAATCACAAGCCAGAATGAGCCTCTCCTGCTTTAACTTGTGGGTATTGGGTATGTTGTTCCAATGAAGGTAAAACTAACAAACATACTACTAAACATTCTATTATAAGAAGGCAGGAATTAAAAGAAGAAGGAAGGAAGGGAACAAGGAAGGAAGGGGGAGGAAAGGTGGGAGGGAGAACGGAAAGAAAGGAGAAGGGAAGGGAGACAAGAAGGAGGAGAAAAAGAAAGAAGAGAGGAGAGGAAGGAAGGAGAATGAAGAGGAGAATCATAAAGATCAGAAAGAAAGAAATAAAACTATGTCCATTCCAGATATGATGGTTATCTATACAGAAAATCTCAAGCATACTATAAAGCAAAAGCAAAACAAAAACTTCCTAGAATTAATAAATGAGATCAGTAAGACTGCAGGATCTGAGAAAAACACACATTAATCAACTGCATTTCTATATTCTAAAAATGAACAAGTAGAAACATAAACTATAAATTCAATACCATTTAGAATTGCCCCAAAGAAAATGAAATCTTACATACAAATCTAACAAAGCATACACAAAATATTGGTGAAAAAAAATTGAAGGTGGTTGAACTGCACCCATGGATTGGAAGTCTATAGTAAAGATAGCATTTCTCCACAAGTTCCTTCATAGATATAACACATTCCATCAAAACTCCAGCCAAATTTTTGTAAACAGGCAAACTTATTCTAAAACCTGTATGGCATACCAAAAAAAAAAAACAAGGAAAAGTAGGAAGAATCACTCTTCTTGATGTGAGAATTTACTGTATAGCTATAGTAATCAAGACTATGCCATTAGTAGGGGGAGACACATAAACCAATGGAATAGATTAAAGAAACCAGAGTATGACCAGCCAAATGTGCCCAAATGATTGTTTACAAAAGGGTCAAAGCAATTGAATGGTGAAGGGAAAGCCTTTTCCACAAACAGTGCTTGAGCAAATGACAAAATCATAAAGCAAGAAAAATAAACATTCTTCCCAAAATATTAGCAAATCAAAGCCAACAATGTAAAACACAATTATAAACTAGGAACAAATGGCATTTTTCACAGGCTAGTTCAGCATTACAAGATCAACCTACATAGTTTCATCACTAATGCTGCCAGAAGAGTGCTAACGAAGCCTTCCCCACGCGCTACACACTCTGCCTGCACAGTGAGCTCACCTGACTACTTCGTAGTCTGTCCTCTCATTCAGATCCACCCCGGTACCTGTTGGGCAAGGCCAACTCCCCACAGGAGCCCTCTGCTCCCACTTGACCAGAGCCCAGGCCTTTCTTGGTCAAGATCTCTTTCTGACCCTGGGCATTGGCTTCCAAGCATGAGTGATCACCCACCACTCATCCCTTCTTTTTATTCTTACTTGCTCAAAGTATATTATATATACTTCACATCGACAGGCTAAAAAAGACTCTACCAGAACTCTTTACCAGCAGATGTGGTTTGTGCAGAAAAATTCTAGCAAAATACAAAACCTGCCCTTGATAAAAACTCTCAGCAAACTAGAAACAGGAGGGAACTCCCTTAACTTGATAAAAGAGCACTTTGCAGAAGCCTTTCAAGTGATAATCACGATGAGAAGCTAGAGACTTCCTCTTTCAATCTGGACTAGGGAAGGAGACTGTGACTTAGCTCTGACTAGCCAAAAGGTCAGACTGCCTTGCCTTGCTGCAAAGCTGGCTAACAGGTCCCTCTGGGTCCTAAGTGTCCCATAGTAGTCCACTACCATTATATATGGCTTGTTGTGGACGAGTGTCATCCTGCATGACAGCAGTATGTCCCAAGCAGCTGAGCACCTCATCCTGAGTCCCGGAGAATACTGGCTTGCTCTGCTGAATTGCAGCATAGCTCTCTGCAGAGAAAAGGAGGGCTCCCCTATGTCACAGCACCAGATGGCCACCCTCCCGGAGCCAAGGGACACATGAGACATGTGCACGTGAAACGCCATAACAGGTTGTGGTTATTCCACTCTCCACTGTTCTGAGGGGACACCTAGGGCATGTAAGTTTCCCATGCCCTAGTGATCTTCGACTGACTGGAGGGCAAGAGGAGAGGAGGGGAATGGACAGAAGGCGGCAGAAGGAGGAGATGAGGAAAGGGAGAACCAGTGTGACAAGGACATGAGACTTTGAGTGACTATGGGACATGATACTTTGAGCAGGTGAGAATAAAAAGAAGGGGTGAGTGGTGGGTGATCACTCATGCCTGGAAGCCAGTGCCCAGAATCAGAAAGAGATCTTGACCAAGAAAGGCCTGGGCTCTGGTCAAGTGGGAGCAGAGGGCTCCTGTGGGGAGCTGGCCTTGCCCAACAGGTACCTGGATGGACCTGAGTGAGAGGACAGACTACGAAGTAGTCAGAGATGAGCTCGCTGTGCGGGCAGTGTGTGTAGCGCGTGGGGAAGGCTTCGTTAGCACTCTTCTGGCAGCACTAGTGATGAAGCCTAAGCAGTGCCACAAAGAGAGATGTATGTTCCTGCGCCCCCAAACCCTAAAATATTATACTCCAGCCATTCAAAGAAGCTTGCAAACCCATGGAAACTAAGAGCAGAGTCCTTTTTTTTTTCCAGTACTGAGGATTGAACCTAGCACCTTCACACATCCCCAGCTCTTTCTACTTAGGTTTAATTTTGAGACAGGGTCTAAGTCACTTATGTGCCCAGGCTGGGCTCAAACTTTTGATCCTTCTGCTTTAGCCTCCCACAGTGCTGTGATTAGGCCCAACCAAATCTTATATTAACTGTCAATTCAAATTCACCAGTGAATTATTTAAATACTTTTTCCTTTAAGCACATTTTCTTTTCTAACAAATAACCCCAACATGGTGACCATGTTCCTGGGCCCCCTTGACATGGGTGTCCTTAGTCAATCTGAAGAGACCCAGCATGTGTGGAGCAGGCAGCAATAGGGATCCTCAGTCAGGATTCTGGCTCCTGTTCCTTTGAGGGTGCCCGGGACAGCCTGGAGCTCCCACACCCTCTCAGCAGGGAAAAAAAGTCTGATGTCATAGCTCAGTTTGGTCTGACCTAAATTGTGACAATGTGTTACCAAGGACTGAAGTCTACAGACAGCAGTGCTTTCATGGCCTACTCGGTTTACTCCTGAGACTCGGGCCTCCTCTGTAGGGAATTGGCTCTCCTGTCCTGCCACATCAAATTCAGTTGGCCCAAGGCTAAGATGTTCCATTGTACAGGAATGGTGCAGGGTGTGGTAACACACACCTGTGTTACTATCACTCTGGGAGGCTAAAGCAGGAGGATCAAAAGTTTGAGGCCAGCCCAGGCAACTTAGTGACTTAGTAAGACTATGCCTTAAAATTGAAATAAAAAAGGCTGGGGATATAGCTTAATGTGAAGGTCCTGGGTTCAATCCCCAGTACTAGATCTAGAGAAAAGTCACAGCATAACTGACCTTCTAGCATCCATTTTTTGACAATAAAAGAGAAATACTGAAATCAAAGTGGAAAGAAAAAGCATTCAAAGGAGACTAAATTTCAGATAAGAAGGTAAAAGGAAAACACAATGCCCATCTTCAGATTACTCCTGTCACCCCTTTAAAGGCCAAAGCAAGAGACCAAATGCAAAGAGATGGGGCACAGACACAGGAAGGAAACCTGAAAGTGGCTTCACAGTCTGGCCTTACACTTGACTCTAGAGTGCTGGGGTGTTTGCGTCTGTGCACACACACAGTGTGGCCCTGGGACAAGTGCCTCCAGGGCAACAGCACATTTCTCACGTGCTTGTCCCAGTGTTAACCAGGCACAGAGGGCCACTCAGAAACAGTATTAAAATGCTGAGAGCAGCACAGACGCCGAACACTGGGAGGAAGTGCATCTTTTCTTGTAAAGTTAGCCGGTAGTTGTTCTCAATATAATACCTGAGACAACCATTTAAAAAAGAAAAAGGAAGTGGTCAAAGTCATGCTTTTTTGCAAACTTCAAAGGTTGCCCCCTCCCCCCTCTTTACATTTTACTGTCTGGAGAGCTGACTCGTCTGCAGCTGTTGGCAGAGACTGTCCCGGCGTCAAACCTGCCTCCTCACGGCCCATAAAATTACCGCAGGGAACCAGTCACAGGTGTGGAGGGAGAGGAGCAGGATGCCCCTTAATGATCTCTGACACCCCATGCTGAGCTGCTTCAGGGAACGGCTGGAGGGAAGTGACGAGGTGCCTGTGCTCACAGCCAGTGTCTCCTCAGCTATTTACAAATGGAAGGAGAGCAGTGGGCTACAGCTGACACCCAGTCCTTTTGCCCCTGACAGATCCACAGGTCCCCGTTCCTCCCAGTAGAAAGCTCTGTGTAATGCCTGCCCTCCAAACCTCAGACTACTAAAGGAAGGGAGCCCCAGAGAAGCCAGGTTAACTCAGCTCACAACCCAAGTTCAGAAAACGTCCCACCAGCATGAAGTTCTGTCACAGAGAAGTGCTAAGATCCAGAAGGATGAGAGAGATCGATAAAAAAAATCAGATATGGTTTTGAAGATGCCAGACTTCTGCTGGTATTTATGTAAAGCATTTTGTTTTTTCTCAAGAAGTTAATAATTACAGAATATCTATGAGCCGATTGTAATGAGTCTTTGCAAATTACTAGTTCACTATGCTCTTTGCTTTTGTGCCAGTATTTTGACACAGAAGGAAAAAACAGAAAATCCATTTATTGCTTTTGAGTTATAATTTTGAATGGTTTATATTGACTTTATTGGATAGTTTGAGAAATACGTAAGTTTCTTTAAAGAGAAGGAAAAATGGATAGGACATTTTTCCTGCAAAAGGGAAAAGAGGGAGGAGAGAGACCAGCTCAGATGTGCAGACCAGTGAATCAGCTCTGCAACCTTTAGGAAGCCCCACGGTGAGCAGTGGGCACTTCAGCCCCTGGGGAAGGAGTTAGAAGTGAGCAGCACAGGAAAAACATGCAAAGTCCTAGTTTTGCCCTCAAGGCTGTTACTTTACACTGGGAGTACCCAACAAACAAACACAAAACAGACTTTAACACACTTAAAAATCAGCAACCAAGCCTTCCTGGTACACCCTTTAATTATGTTCACTCTTTAATATTGTGTTTGCTTTCAATGTAATACTACTTATTAAGGTGATAGTTTTGATCACTTTTATCTGTTGGATTTCATACTTGAAATTCTTGGGGCTGGAGATATAGCTCAGTGGAATAAGCGCCTGCCTGGCAAGCACAAGGTCCTGAGTTTGATCCCCGGTACTGCCAAAAAAGAAAAAACTACAGAAGAATGGGATTAGTTTTACCCATAGAAACATTTCTATGAAGGCTAATGGTAAAACTCCATCATTCTTTCAATACAAGAAGTCACAAGTGACAATAAGAAATGTCATCATTAGGCAAGAGTTTCTTGGGAATTGAAGCTGTGTCAGGCACTGGACGAGGACCTTGGCATATAAGGACTGAACACAATACAACATATAGTTTAAATGGATGGATACAAGCTAATAACAAAGGATGCTTTAATATTTTAGACTCCAAAAGATACATTTCAATGTGTTTTTCTATCATTAAAATCCAGAAGAGAAGGTCATCAAGGTAACATCCTAGATTGGAGGTCTGCAAACTCCAACTCAGGGACCAGATCAATGGCTTTACATTTTTAAAAGCTGTGTTTAAAAAGCACAAAGAGGCTCAGGGTATCAGAAGCTGAGTATGGCCCACGATGTCTGAAGCGATGGCTCTGCAGCCTTGGCCAGAGTTCAAGGACAGCCTTTCTACCTGTTTTCAGCAAATCCTTCCCTTCTTATTCTTGGAGTTCTCAAGGAATCAGATATTTGGGGTGTCTCTACTTAACGTAAATTAATTTTACACTTATGTCTATATTCCTAATTTACCATTTTCTTTAAGGAAGAAATCAGTCTGCTGAACATTTAACGGTATTCAAATGTTAATTCCTGAAAGATCTTTCCTGGTACTATACCAAACCAACTTTTCTTTCCCAGGTATTCCACGTGGCTGGAACAAGTCTATTGCAGATAGTCTGAACCCTTATATCCCATGGTTTCTGCTTATAGTTGAACATGATAATTGTTTCACCTGCAGACCAGACCACATTGAAGGTATAATTGAAGATATCTTTATTTAAATGCTGAAAGTGTAGCCATAGCTTATAAAATTATACCTGATCTCCTCAATAAAGCATTTGGATTAAGCCAATTTTCATATTACATCATTTTCTGTAAGAAATCAATAATGCAGCCACTTGAATGTCTGCTGATAAATCTACGTGCCATCCTTTCCATCATTTAGGGTGGTAGTCTACCCTTAATATGCTGAAATTGTGGTTTTTTTGAATTTTCACTTCAGGCGTTTTATATTACTTTCAGACATATTTAAGGTGACTAGAAATGTTACATTTTGAGAAAGCTAGGCAAAAGTAATCAGCTTGTATTTGTTTCTGCATAGGTAGAGCATCTAAAAGAAACAAAAAATCAACACCAAAAGGAACTTCACCTTTTAAATTTTCCTCATTTTTTGACTATGTATTTCCTCAATATAAATATAACAAAAACATTTCTTTGGAACTGGGCAAAATACAGCGAGATCCTTGCTCCAGGTGGAGGCTCTGGCTAGTTCCTAGACCAATGGCCCCATTTGGCTTATATCTTTTGAGGCCATTAGTGCCATTTGTACCACTCAGGGCTGCAGTCACATTCCACAGCCACGGACTCAATGGGGCCTGCGCTGACTCTGAACAGCAGTGTCCACAGGGCCTAGGGTCTGAGTAAGTGCATTTTGTTCGCCCCAGTTAGATAGCTGCTTTAAAATTTCCAGCTAAAGCTGTAAAGGGAGGACAACAGAAAGATGTTTCTAAATCTGCAAAACTACAAGTAGCTCTGCCACAAATACGAGTCTTCTTGAAAAGTGTTTCCAATCCCTTTGCATACAGTTTACTAAGACAAATATTTAGAGTGGGGGTAGGGGGGTCTTGCAGAGTTACAAAGTTTGAGGGGCCATGTTTCCAAACAGACACAAGTGAGTGCAAAAGAGGATCAAAGTGAATGTAAGGACAAAAGCAGAATGCCTTAAATATTTTGAGAAATTTGGAGAAAAATATTCAGAAGCATGAATGCAACTATCCTTAAAAATAAACCACTTAAATGGGCATGATGCCTCCTGTGTGTGTGATGGGGCCAGGACTGAGCTCTCCAACCTCACATGGCAATTGCTGAGCCATCCCAAGGCAGGCGCACCGGAAAGGAAGGTGGTCGATGCTATAATGCAACTTCTCTCTCAATAACAGCATTGCCTATCAAACATCCACCAGAATTGCCCACACTGCTCTCAGAATCATGTGTTGATCTATGTGATGTGGAACCACTTTTGAAATTAAAAGACAAATACAGGAGAGACTGTGGCATCCAAAGCCTTGACTGGTTCTCAGTGATGACCAAAACTTAGGCAGGATGTAGGGACACAGGGTAACATTCTTTCCATTGTTGTCAACCCTCTATTTCCTACCCAATCAAAAAAATTTAAGCTTAGCGTCCCTATTAATTTTTAAACTGAACTAAGTTGGGGAAATAACAAAGAAAACAATCATTTAGTGAGTGATAATTTTGTGAGAGGAACTTTCTATAACTTATATGCTTAACTGAACTCATGAATCACTTTTGGGACAAGAATTCATAATCTTGTGTTAAAGATCAGGACACTGAACTATGGAAATTACAGAGATTTACCTGAGTGTGCTGCAAAATCTCAAGAGGCAGAATGAAATTCACATCTGCAGATGAAAAACAACATGCAGTATTGTATGTCATGATTCAAAGTGTTCACTGGTAAAGCTAAGAAAGTCAACTGCTCTGACACATAATTATGAATAACTCATCCATATGTAGTAAACAGACTTTAAAAGTATTTTTTCCTACCTTTCTGTTTACATCTTGATAAAGTAGAAAAATATTTTGGCCTTCACAATGGGAGAGATGGTGCCTGCCCAATTGCTGGCCTCCCCGTGGTCAGTGCCTATAGAGAGACTCTGCTACATCTGTGACTACAGTAACAACTTTACATCTGTAACATATGCAGCACATATTATCACAGGCCTTTCTTACAGCTCAGCATGATGGGTTAAGACTTCATTCATGCATGCATTCATTCACTCCCTGTACCTTATGTATTGATTTTATTTCTACTTGCTGTGCCTGGAACTGTACTAGATACTTGGAGACAGAAAGGTTTAGTTCTGGTCTAAAGGCACTCACAGATCTGTGGAAGCACAGCTGATTATTTGAAAAGTAAGATCAGTAAACTCTCCTCATACTGAGTTTACTTAACCTAAAAACACTCTTTCCTTCATTATATGTCCTTTCTTCCCTCAGTTTTATAGCCTTAAGCTCTGTGGGTCGTACATCGCTCTTGAAAAAGTGTGCATTGTAGAAGATAATTAATCTCACCCCCGTCATGCCCCTAGTCACCCAAGTGTCCTTTATAGCAAAAGGAGAGATTTCCAAAATGGACCTAATATAAAACAAAGGAAGATAATGCTCATCAATTATCTTTGCACATGACTATCACAAACATCCCTGAATCAGACCCTGTACTGACTCCTGAGGACTCGGCACAGATATCTGACCACTGCCAGAAACCTGTGGACTCTTTCCAGTCCTGATGAGACCACATGCTCAGTCTTGTCTCACCTATGTTCAGTAAGCAGGTGTTGGATGGGCAAAAGAAGCAGGCTAGTGCAGGATGGGTTCTTCCCTTCCCTGGAGTCGACTGCCGAGGGCAGGATGGAGCCATGGCACAGGCCTCAGTGACTCCTTTTGTCACATGACAATCAACAGGACACATCTCAGGCTGAGGCCCCATGTGAAGAATCTGCCCCTGAAGAGCTAGGTTGTTTGTTTGTTTGTATGATTCATTTTATGGTATAGGGGATTGAACCTAGGGCCTTTGCATCCAGCTATATCCTTTGATCTTTTTTAATTTCTATTTTGAAACAGGGTCTTCCCAAGTGGCTAAGTTGTCCAGCCTGGGCTCAAACTTTCAGTCCACTTTCTCAGCCTTGTGGGGTGCAGGATTATAATCATGTGCCACCACACCCAGCTTCTGAACAGTTTTGAATCCTGAGGGAAATATTACTGTCTGAGGATGAAAAGAGCAGAAAGAGGGAGGTCGCTGTCCAGGTACAGCTGAATATAGAACAACATTGAGTAACCAGACAAGACATGGCTTAGTGGGGCCAGGAGCCACGAATATGGATGCCCGAAGCAAAGAGCCAATGGTAGACACAGCGGCCAGTGTGTGCATAGGCTCCCTTGGGCCCAGGAAGACCAAGGAGCTCACACCTGGGCCAGGACCGGCTGTGGTCTTCAAGGCAAGACACCCAGGAAAGTCTGTGGAGCAGTGAGGCAACAGCCTGGGGACAGGTGCAGCGGGGAACAGTGATGGGAGGAGAAGCAGAGGTGAGGGGATAGCAGGCCTCACTCGCCAGCTTTTCCTGCGTCTTTAAATAGCCTGACTGATTTTAGGGGTCACCAGTGTGATGGCATCTTCTACAGACCCTCCATCAGCATGAGGGACCCCCAAGAGCCCCAAGAGTCACAGCCACCCTGCTGACCGCCCCTCATTGGTCTCAGTGAGTTTTCTCCTAAGACAACCTTGAAACCATGACTTTTCATGGGCACAGCTGAGAGTGCTGGATGGCACAAGAGTAGGACACAAGGAGGAAACAGGATGCGAGGCCTCTTGAGAGGTTTGCACCAACCACAGGGCCTGACTGGGGTTTGCAGAGACCTGAGAACTGGAGGCAAAGTAGAGAGACAGGGACTTGGGATGGATCACACAGGGACCTGGGAAGGTACCCTCTGCCCCTGCCCTTGTCATCAACAGGAGAAGCCCAGGTCCTAGGGATGCCCTTAAGCTCCCTAAAACTTGTACTGTGGCCTTTTTCCAAGAAAAAGCAAGCTTAGGTAACGTAAGTGAGCATTTTCAGGCATCACGCAGCCACCCACAAGTGCATTTGGTGAAATGGCATCACCTTGAAGCAGAGAGGGAGTAAATTGCAGCATTTACAAGCCAAGGCAAATGTTCAAAGGGCGCTCGGCACAAAGAACAGATGGCCGATGGGAAGCTGGCGTGCATTCTGCCGACACCCACAAAATGCAGATTTCTGAAGTGCTTGAAGGCTGTTTATGGTCTGAGCACCCAAGAATTGACCCCTTTAAGCTCCTGGGTCAGAGAATATTGTCTTGAAGTGTGACCACTGCATGCTGGATCCCATGATTCTGCATCCTTCTCCCAGGGAATTGTCTTGTTTTTTGTATTTTTACTAAGACAACCCAGGGCCTCTGCCCTGAGGTACATCCCAAACCCTGTTCTGAGACAGAATCTCACTAAGTTGTCCCGGAAGGACTTAAATTTAGGGTCCCATTCCCTCAGCTTCCCAAGTGCTGGGATTACAAGCATGCACCACTGTCCCCTGCTAGGAATTGTGGAGTGTTTTTTATTAAAGTTTTAATTTTATTGGTACAGATTTGAAGTACACAGAGATTACCCTGCTTGTGAGAAGTTAGTACATGTACATAATACATCTTAATTCTTCAATGAATGTGCCACCTCTAGCTTGTAAAAGCCAGTCCAATTCTTTCTACCTTTTTATATAATGTGAAAGTGAGGAAGGCAGGTACAGTTGATGATCTGCCTGCTGCAACCCAAGGCAAAGCCAAAGGAGCACTTGTCATTCACATCCTCAGCTCTGGATCCCAGGAATTTCCCCGCACCCTAGGAATCTTGAGACTGCACACGTGTCTTTAAAAATCCACTACAGATGCTCTAGAGGGAGTTCTCACTGCAGTTTTCACCTCTCAGAAACATCTTTGCAAAATTATAATTCTACTTCTTCCATATTTAGTGAAGTGCTTAGAGTAAGCACTCATCTTACCAAAATCCTTTAGTAAAATGATAGAAAAACAGAAATACCCAATTGCTAATAGTCAACCAAGGAGAAAATAAGGAAACAGGATATATTTTCATTGAAATGCTCACATTGACTTATTTCTAATTTCTTTAGCTATTTTCTCATACTGGAATGTTCTGTTGAAAAGTGCACATACATTGTCAAAGTTAAAATTATCCTACATTCCTTCCAAAATCCAAATCAAGTTTCAGAACAATGCATGCTAAAAAAAAAATCACCACATTAGTCATATGAGAACATGGTTCATTTTTCTGCCTTTCAAAGATTCTATTTTGTAGCCTACTCAAATGAGTGTTTTCTAACTGATAGATACATGGCTGGATAGGTGAACAGACAAATGGAGAAACGGATGGTTAGATAGAAGAATGGGTGAATGGCTGGGTGCGTGGGTGGGTAGGCGGATGCATGGACAGATGGGTGAGGGGATTGGTAGCCAATATTTGGTTAAAGTTAGAAGTAAGTACTTAGCTTTCAGAGACATGCACCATCACACAAATAATAATATCCTCCTCTAAAAGAAATGATAGTAAAACTACACACCAAATTTCGTCTTCACGGAAAATACATTTTCATATACAATCTCATGGTCACATAGAGATTCTAAAGTTAGTGTATTGAGGAAGATCATTTTACCATATTTGGTCTTGGTTTAATTATTAAGTTGGTAAATAATCTTAAGGCCACCCTGAAGATGCTATGTCACTTACCCTGGGAAGTAGCTGCTGAAATTCTTCTTGTGTTTGAGATGGACAGGGTACTGGCTCCAGAGAAGATGTCTGAATCTGTTAAAAAGAAATCAATCCCAATTCTCATGGCAGATAAACACCAAGGTCTCTCGAGTAGGACATGCCGCACTGCATTTCACAAAAATAATGTACTTATTTAGGGACATTACAATGAATTTCAGTATTTCTGAAACTAAAATATATTCTTACATATTTAGTTGGTATTTGATAAAGCTTCTCCTTATTCAAATACATATAGTAATTATATTTGTCTAGATTCTCTGCAAATGTCCAAAATGTATTTTTATTTTGTACCATTTTTATATGAAAGTCATTTTGGGTTCTTGAAATTGTTCTTATAAGTGGATACCAGTAATTGATAGTGTGTACAGCAAACAGTACTTACACACACTTATTTATTGCTTCTCAGAATATCTAGATAAATTTTCAGAATAACTGCCTGGTCACAAGCAGGATGAACCAGCTATCAAGAAAAATAACTTATAGCTAGAAGAACTGAACTAATATTCTTACAATTTCAGATTCTTTGAAAACTGAGTTAAGTCAAATTAGTTTACATTTAATGTGATTGTGATTATTTTGCCTTTTCACCTTGGAAGAACAAAATGATTTTGATCTCTTTAGATTCTCTATAGATCAATAACAAATAACAAATATCATTTCCAGTTATGCTGAAAATGAAGATCTCCACAGTAACTATCCGCTGGAAATGAGAGTGCAATGTAACTGAATTCATTGCTAAACTATAAAGCCCCCCCAACTGTGGAATGATAAGTAAAAAGAAAATTTGGAAGAAGTGAAAAATGAAAAGAGTAAAAAATACCCAGATGATGATTTCCCCAAAAACTTCCCTCATGGGTTTCTGATATACATCTGATGGTTTTAAAACATGGACCATTTCTTAACCCTGCTGTCATAGGCCCACTATCCCAGCAATTTGCTTTATCTTCCATCCTTACTGAAAAGTCAGCAAATAGTATGAATAGTATGGAAATTACGGCCTCCTCCTCCCACATTTAAGGGCCATGTTTGTGAACAAAGTGGCATGGACTGAGCTTTTGAAGGACAGCCCAGTATTTAAGGTTTATAACACACATCAGTAGAGTGAATTCACATTCTCAAGTCTAACCCAATGTCGCCCTAAAACCAAGGCAGCTAAAGGAAAAGATACGACCCTGCATATTCATTAAAGGGCAGAAGCCAGGCTGGGGTTGTTGCTCAGGGATAGAGCCCTTGCCTGGCATCCATGAGACCCTGTGTTCAACCCTCAAAACATATTATATCATCCTTATGATTTTTTAATCTTAAAATTAATGTGTTCTTACTTACAGACCAGAAAAGGACAGCAGACTCTTGACAGTAGTAACAACCTCCGCATATATGGGGTAGATAATGACCTCAACTCACAACTCATCACTAGTTTCACAGGGGTGGAGAAATGTGACATGAGCCCCCTTCCTAATTCCTAAGCAGGCTCCACACAGAAAGCCCCACTATTGTCTGCTGGGGAAGGAGGATCTGGGAAGGGTTACCCTAGGCTAGTGTAAAAGTAAAAAAGACTCTCTCAGAAGAAAGCCTCCTGGTAATGAGTCAACATCAGGCAGTTATTAGCAGATCCAGAAGCTGACAGTTAATTAAATCTGGACATTTAAATGGCTGAGCTGAGTTTTGTGTACAGAATCCTGGTTCTCAAACTTGGGCCTGCATCAGAATCTCCTGGGGGCAGGGACCTGTTTAAATCCATTTAATAAGCTGGGCACAGGCCCACACTGTTCAAGACCTACTCAGCTGATCTACTTGGCGCTACTCAGAAAGTTAAGGTAAGAAGATCATGAGCTTGAGCCCAGCCTGGGTAACTTAGTGAAACCTTCTCTCCAAATGATAAACTAAAAGGGACGTAGATGTAGCTTAGAGTTACAACACCTTTGATTTAATCTCCAGTGTCACAATAAACAAACAAACAAACAAACACAATATTTCCTGCAAGCCCAGAGTTTCAGATTAGGAGGTGGTGGGCCTGGGAATTTGCATTTCTGACAAAATCCTAGAAGCTCTTGCTCCAGACCACTAGCAGTAAATTATGAGATCAATGGGATTTTGCTGTTGGTAGTGGTGGTGAAAGGTTTAAGTCAGTATACTTAGGAAACCTCAAACTCTGGAGCAGGGTGCATCTGTGCTCACAGTGGTTCACCAGGAACCTGCTGGGGGCGGGGCAGATGTGTGAAGACTAGGACTTCAGGCTGCTGTTGTGCTTTGCATCTGCTCAGCAACCTGGCAGAAAAGAGCTTGTGTTTGCAGCAGAATCACCCGCGATCCCTTCTCACACTCTCAGAGTGGTTCTCCAACAGTCAAGAAGGGTGACTCTCCACCTGCTGCAGGCAGGAGCGCTGTGAACATATCCTGGGACTGCAGAAATATCGATGAGGTAATGCTGCAGATTCAGGAACTATTGAAATTGTGCTCCCAATATAATCAGCTGTGCATCCTCCATGGGGGCAGTTCCAACAGTGGATAGCCACTTGTGGGGTATTTTTGTGCCCAACAACATCTCCACTTCTCTACTGGCAGCACCACTCATATCATGCCAGTCTTTGGAGGTGAGAGGTGGCCACTCCTACTAGACAAGACTGCTCACTATCCCTGTGGTCAGGTCTTAGCACATCATGGACATTGTAGGATTTGGGGAGTTCGAGAAACTCAGCAGAATCAAGACTACTGGTTAAATTTTATCCAGCACGTCACACCAGTGATTATAATCACACTTTCTCTCAAATCTCAATATCCTGAACCTTATGCTTTTCTTATACACTGTGAACCTACACCAGCAAAAGCTGTAAACTGCACACGATGGGGCCCCATCACATCAACAGGTGTGAACCCCATTTCCCTCCCACTGCCTTAGACCCACTCCTCCAGAGGAGTGCTGGACAGGCTCACTACATTGTCCTGCTTGTTGACAGTTGTGAGGGCAATTACCTTAAACTCATTTTGGATTTAATTTCAAGTGGCACTTCTACTCTTTTCATGTGAAGAGTCTTGCCTCCTTTGGGTTTATTTTTTCTCACCTTTCTGTGAAGTCTCCTCCCCAGGCAGCCCCTGAGCCCCGTGCATGCAGAGCAGCAGATGCAGGGGCAGATGTGGGGATCTTGCCACCGCCCAGGGTCAGCCGGATTAAAGGCAGTAGCTTCCTCACAGTTTGGTGTGAGCTGCACCAGCCTTCTTGGGTTAAAACCAATTGCAAATTCACCTGAGGGTCCTTCACAGAGAGTTTATGGGAAGACACATGCAGCAAAGAAGGATGGCCATGCAGGTTCCACTCTGTATTAACCTGATTACTCCCGGCAAGCATGTTATCAGCTTGTCTTAATTTCCATTTCCTTGCCTGTAATGTGGGCTTGCTAATGGGGCATGTGCTGAACCATTTCATGGGTTTTGTGTGAAGATTAACTGGGATAATCCATGAAAAATGCTTGAAAGATCATGGTGAATATTTAGTGTTACTAGTTTACTCATTTGCCTGGGCCCATGTCTTAACTGCTTTCACATGAGGTGAAACTATTTTTCTACTAATCCAATGTTTTATACTTGGCATCTTTTATTTCTGGCTCTTTCTCCAAAGCCTTTTCCCATAGTGCTGTAACTATGGGTAAAATAGATGATTCTGCAAATAAGTAGTATTTAAATTTGACTGTGGGTTTCTTCTTTCTATAAAATAATGTTAACATTCCATAAAGAGCTGTGAGTTTGAAAGCTGCAGCATTATGCATGACATTCCTACAGGGTTTCTGGTAGATACATTCAAGCAGTCACCTGAACTGGATGTTTCTGGAGTGTGGTGTGTTTTTCACATCATGTTTTTTTTTTTCCTAGTTGCTTTTATCTGTATTTAAATTATCACATATTTTGTTGGTGGTACTGGAGATCGAACTCAGGACCTTGCACTTGCCAGGCAGGCACTTATTCCACTGAGCTATATCCCCAGCCCATCACATATTTTCAATGAATGGAATATTAGATTCCACCTAGTGAAACTTCCTTTTCAAACCATAGTCCTGGGGGTGTGGAAGGATGGTGGAGGGGATAAGGAGCACTCAATTCCCCAGCACACACGCACATGTCTATGTGATCAAAGGTCATCCTTGCCCAAGGCTATGCTAGGTGTCAGCTATTTCACACACACACACACACACACACACACAGGGGGAGAAAGAGAGAGAAATTCCTCTCATGTTTCTGGTCTCAGAAGCAGCTTCGGACATACATGAAATGCATATATTGCATATTGTCTTAGTGGAGTTGCCTTGTGATATAAACAGCAAAATTGTACTTTGTCACAGTTCAAAAGACTGGAAGTGGAGCTCATGGAGCCAGCAGTTCCTAGGGAGGCCCCTTCCAGGTCCCCACACACAGTGGGAGGGAGCATGCTCACTGGTGTCTCCTCTTACAAGGGCACTACTCCCACCACAGGTGCCCACCCAGGACCTCACTGAACCCAGTCCCCTCCTAAAGAGCCACTCTAAACACCACTGTGTTTGAGGTCAGTGTCCGGCATATAAATTTTGGGAGTGAACAGGGTACAATTCAGTCTGCAGCAGAATTAGATAAAACATCTTGTACCATAAATTACTGAGAACTGCAGGTATCGTATATCAGGCCAACCTCCCGGATGGGGTTGTTTCCCTCTTCCCCATGTGAATGTTTTCAGCACGTTTCCCTCCAGTGCCACATTCTTTTTTAAAAGTTCTATACTTTCATCCTGCTCTTAGAAACCACCACAAGGGGCCTGGGGATATAGCTCAGTGGAATAAGCACCTGCCTAGCAAGCGCAGGGTCCTGAGTTCAATCCCCAGTACCGCAAAAAAAAAAAAAAAAAAAAAGAAACCACCACAAAATCTTGTAAGTCTTCAAACAAACATTATCCCATGGTTGCCAGCACTAAATACTTCCCTATACATATTGACAAATAAACAGCAGAGGAACCAGAAATAACAACAGAAACACTTTTGATGCCCTCAGTTTCTGCAGACATAACAAAGACAGTGATTGTTTTCAAAAGTTCCAGATTTCTAACATTGAGAAAAACATCTTTCCTGGTTCAGTGTGTAAGATTTATTTTGATTCAGAAGTGTTAGATGGAAACTCTGAGTCCATGGCCTTGGTGTCATTTTGTCTTCTGTCCAGAAAATGCAGTACAGAAGATGAATGTTCACCATGAATTAAACCTTGAGCCACCTTCAGCCATCTGACTGACAGACTGGCCCCCAAAACACTGCCCCGTCACACAAATTGAGGATGATGTTCTCTTTTCACCCAAGTGTGAGGCCCAGCCCCTCCTAGCCATGCCGGAGAAAACACCTCATGGACTGTCCACAGGCCAGGCACAGCAGAAAGAGCAAAACTCATCAAATGGAGAGAGCATGTGCTCTTCCAAGTAGCTCTGATTACCGTGAATACCCCAAATAACATGCTTGGTGAAGAAAGAGTTCAGAACACAGCATACCAAGTTGTTCACAGAAAAAAGTTGACAAAACACTTTCAACAGCACAGAATCTTCGATTTCATCTTTAAATTTGTACCAGATCTTTCACGTGGACCCTCCTGATACAAAGCCCCTAAGTAGCCATTGTTGTCACTCCCTCCTGGATGATGTGATGGGGGGCAAATCACCTGTTGGCAGCAAGGTCAAGAGTCAAACCCAGATTTCCTTTCTTCATCAAAAACTGAGGTTTTTTTTTTTTTTTTTTTTAATCATACTGCTGCTGCTATGGATGAGAAAAAATAAAATAAAAATTCCACAGTAAATATGTAAAAGATCTAAGTAGTGAAGCGTCCCCTGAAATACATTTCATAACGTTCCGCATTGCATCTTCAACTTTCTTTCTTTAATGTTTGAATTGTGGCGCTCCAGCTCAGTGAGGATGACGGCATAGCATAGGTGTGACTTAGCTCTGGAGGGAACAGAAACCCAAGGAATGCAAAAAGATGGGAAGACGGAAAGCATGAGGTGGCTCAGAAGTCTTCCACCTCCGCATCCTTCGGCAGAGCCCAGCAACAGATGGAAGCAGCAAGGGAAACCAGCTCCACAGGTGAGAAGCAGCCTCACTTTGCAGCAGCAGCGAAGCCTCCCCTTCCGTACAGGTCATCTTCTAAGGCCACAGGAAGCCTAATTTCCATATAAAGCCTTCCTATATCAATTCATTGTACCCTGATTTTATATCATAGAGGAACAAGGATAATATGCCTTTCTTCTCTTCCAATGAGTCCTTGTTGACTAGTTTTTTATTCTTAGATGGTTTGGAGCTAGCATAGTTCCAAAGGCACAGGCCTCCAGTACAGATATGCAGAGGAAGTGGGAGCTTTTGGAAGGTCATCAGATCACAAGGGCTCTGACCTCACCAATGGATTAATCATCAATAGCTTCACAGTTTGATGGCATTATTGGGAGATGGTGGGCATTTAGGAAGTAGCATCTATAGTTGGAAGAAGTAGGCCACTGGCAAAGTATCCTGTAAAGGGTATCTTTTGTTCCTGGCTCTTGTCTCCTCCCCTTCCTCCCTCCCTTCTTTTCCATTCCCTTCTCTTCTCTTACTCTTCCCTGCCTTTCTTTTCCATTCCTTCCACTCCCCCTCCTTTCTTGTGCTTCGCTCTTCCACACTGGTCAGCCATGACATACTAACATACTACCTCACCACAAGCCCAGAAACAATGTGGTTAAGATACCATTGACTGAAACTCCAGAATTGTGAGCCACAATAAACCTTTCCACCTTTAAATTTCTTGCCTTCATTATTTTGTCACGGTGAGGGAAAACTGACCAAAAGATGGGTCATTTTAACTTTATGGTTCATTTTTACTGCATATTCTGTCTCCCTAGACCTACCAAGCCTTTTTTGAAGGCAGAATTATCACCATCTCCTTTTTAAAAACATCTTCCAAATGAAGTTATGTAGATGATACAAAATTACTTTTGTGTAATAAGAATTTAAAACTGCCTGCTATACCAATGGCCTTCCTAAATGAATATTTTAATGGTAAGTAATAAAAAAAGCTTGAAAAAAATTCCCTAATGTAAATGAAAATGTACTGTTACAGAACAAATACTTTATTCCTAGGAGAAATCTCACCTATTTCCCCTGGCGGGGCCAGTTATCCTGATGAGCAGTGACCAATGACCTAGTTTCTCTTCTCTTAGGAGCCACCAGAGGCCAGTATCTGGGATCCAACGCTGGGGAGAGATATTTGAAGGTTATCATTCAGCCAAATTTGTGATTTTAAAAAAATGTTCCTTATTCTGTAAGGAGGAAAGAACATTAATTCACACTAAGCTACACTACTTAATAGTATTTAGGATTCAGCTTAACATCTGAAAAATAAATTCTTCACTTTGGCATAAAACTGGAAATTTACAGTCCTTTCAATGGTGCAAGATTTATGGAGTTTTTCAGCATTCAGTGATATCACCTCATCAGAGTCAAAAATCTTACAAGTAAGTTATTAATTCATAAAATTCTAGAGAAAGTTGACTATTTTTATTTTGATAGAGACAAAACATCCTTTATATATTTTGTTTGAAAATTTTAAAAACATAATCAACAATATTTGTGGTCACCTATTTGAATACTTGTCTGGTATTTTCTAGAAAATGGCCCTGTCTGTCCTTTGTACTTAAGAATGAATAGTTAATGCATGCTTAGATTCCCGTGGTGAAGACTGGCCCATGACTAGAAGACCTTGTGATTGCCAATGGATCATGAGAGTTCCAGGGACAATGAGAAGGATGCCATCTTCACAATGGCTATTCACAAAATATAGAACATTTACTGTGACCAAGAGCAATGTTTTGATCACAGATACACTTTAACACTGACCACAGAAATTGCATACTTACCTTCACATAAACATGGTTTCAACAGTAAGAACAGTCACATTCTCTACCTCCTACGTCTACTTGAAGCCCTTTCTTCAGGGGTCCCAGCCTGCAGGCTGTGAGCATCTGTGATTTCTGACCATTCCACTGTTACCATGCTTTGCTCAAGGTCAGGGGCCCTGGCGAGGAGCAGACCTCCCACAGGATTTCTGTACACACACGAAGAGAGCAAACAGCCCTTTTGTTCAAGGCATCACCCCAAAATTTTCACTTGAATTTTTCCGTTTTCAAAAAAACAAGCTTACTAATGCTGAGTGTTTAAATCTTCTCTGAAAGATAACTTTCATGTTGGATTCCTTAAGAAATATGCAAGTGTTAGGCATTTTTTATGAGTAGCACTCTAACACTAGTCAGAGGAATGTGAAGGCTAGCATTGTCCATAAAACCCAGAACTTGGGTAAGAGCAAGGGATCTCAGAGAAAGGTGCCTAGAATGTCTGTCAAGGATATCAAGGTGGATCCAGGGAAGATGGGGACCGGGTGAGCAGCAAGGGAGCGAACCTCCTTAATAAACACCACCAGCTCGAGACAGACTTGGTGAGCGTGAATGCCGGAACCTCGGCTGGGAAGTTTAAACTGGGCGTATTTCTCTGAGATGCCGGGGGAGATGTGGTAGGGCGGACCAGGCTGCCAGGGCGAGACGTGGGAAAGTCCCAGACGCTGGGAGCCGGGG